>CM038143.1:347652095-347877994 GCA_021437245.1 Aegilops speltoides | reverse complement strand
TGAGTGGTGGTCGTATTCAGTACCAATGGTACGGTAATTGGAGGTTCAAAGTGTTCGTGCCTAGGATAAGAGCTAGAGGCTTGTTGAGGGGTAGCCATGGTTTCAGCTTCACTGGCAACAGCTGGTAGGGACATTTGTTGTGGTGTTCTAGGAAAATGAACCATATTGCCCCTAGTTGTGTTAATCGAGCTATGCTCTTCTTCAACGCTCCGCGCCTTCAAAAAAGTAGTTTTGTTGCTTGCGCGTGCTACGGAGAACCCAGGGCAAGGTGGATTCACCAGGCGCATGGGAACATGATGGTGGCTACGACATCGTCCCGCAGTACTTTCATGAAGACCACGGAGAACCATGAAGAATTTCCTAGCGCCCAGGGCTATACCATATCATGCTATTATGAATTGCCTGAGATGTTTATCCCTTGTTGTTTGCACCCTTCGATTGCGCAGTAGTCAATTATTAGGGGGATCTCTCACTGAAAATATCAAGTTAAATGGTGATCTTCCCAGTGTTGCAATCGTCTATAACATGTGGCTTTCTGAAGTGCGCCATCCACACGAGTACAAACAGACCGTGAAGTGTACGGCGGGTGAGGTCAGGCCGAGCAAGAAGATAGGAGTCGATTGTCTTGATGTTATGGAAGAATCGTTCTAATCTCGGAGCACAAAACATCAAAAGATGAACAAGAGTCATATGGGGATATGATCGAAAAAAGATTGACTATTGGTCAGAATTCATGTCATCAGTGATGTCAACATCAATGGCTGTGAACGAGATCATGATCTTGAACCACTCACTTTCAATTATGAGAGATATTGATTTGAGTGGGAGTGCACTTTATACTAAAATTTCTTTAATCACTAGTGCAACATAATTATGATTAATGTCTAAAGTGAATCTTGTTTTTATCATTGTAGATCAATGGCTCACAATATGTTCAACTTAGCCCCTATGTTAGAGAAAGAGAAGTTGGATACAAATGGTGGAAACTATGCGGATTGGATTCGAAACCTGAGATTTTTTTCCAGGAGTTCTAAGAAGGAGTATGTGCTGGATCAACCCCTGGGTGATCCACCTGCAAAGGATGCACCACAAAAAGTTGTGGATGCTTTCACTCCTTGTAATGATGATTATGAGTTAGTCAAGTGCCTCATGTTGACTTGCATGGATCCTTAACTACAAAAACATTTCGAATGACCAGATACTCAATTTATAATTGGGTCACTGGATGTTGTGTACAAGAAGCAGGCACCAAACATTCAATTAGAAAGATTTGAGTCCATCTCATTATGAACGACTTCTTTCCAATCATCTACATCCGGAGATGCATATGACTCTGCAATAGACTTGGGAGTGTCGTCCACAAGGTTTACAATGAGATTATCAACAAAGGATTTTGCAACCCTTTGTCTCTTGCTCCTCACAGGAGCTTCATTGCTATCCCTCTCAAGGACTTCCTCAGGTGATTGTTCGAAATACTCATCAAATGTACTAGATTTAGGGATTATCTCAGAAGAAAATCTAGTGATGCTATTTATATCTTTCATAGGAAATATATTGGCAAAAAATGCTACATCACAAGATTCCATTATGGTATCAACATGCATATCAGAAACCTCAGATTTAACCACTAAAAATCTATAACCAATGCTCTGCTGAGCATAACCTAGAAAGACACAATCCACTGTCTTTGGTCCGAGTTTGCGTTTCTTAGGAATAGGAATATTGTCGGATATCAGGTTCTGGCAAAACCCTCAAGGTTCGAACTCTGGGGTGCGCACGAAGATCTACTTCCTACTGATCAACGTCACAACGCCTCACTGTGAATCTAAGCTATACGATGAACAACACAAGGGACACAAGGTTTATACTAGTTCGGGCCACCGTTGTGGTGTAATACCCTAATCTAGTTTGTGGTGGTGGATTGCCTCAGGGGCTGATGATGAACAGTACAAAGGAAGAACACCCTCGCGAGAGGTGTTCTTGAGCTGGTGCCGTGCTATACTTGGGTGGATTCGGTCTCTGTTGGCTGAGCGAGAACTCGATGATGTCCCCCGCTACTGTGGTGGCTATCTCTATATATAGAGGCCCTGGTCCTCTCCCCAAATATTGAGCGGGAAGGGAGCCAACAACGACCATTTCGAAGGGGAATATCTAGTACAGGTTATCCTGACTAAAGTTGGTCTTCGACTGCCAAAGGCACTGGTGATGACGCCGTCTTCGCCTCCACGGTGACCTCCGTCCTGCCGCTCTGCTGGTGTTGGTCTCGTTGCACCAAAATGGTAACCTTTGCTTGATGCCTCGGTACTCCGCGCCTGCGCCTGCCCCCTTTGCACCAAAGAGGAAACGAGGACACTGCGCAGGCTGGCGCCCGCCTGGTCTCGATCGTCACGGCTTGCGTCACGAGCACCTCGCGAGGTACCCCTGCCTTGATCTCTCCGCCTGCTCGTGAGCCTGCTTGGTGACGCCGCCCCTGAGGAAGCCTTGCGTCATCCGCCCCACGAGGCTTGGACCCTCGCGAGGGTCTTGAGCTTGGGTTGATGAAGATGGGTCGTACTGGGCCACCCCTTGAGCCACGCCGCAGGCCGCAGGCAGGCAAGTCTGGGGACCCCCGTTCCTAGAACGCCGACAGTAGCCCCCGGGCCCAAGGCGCGCTTGGACTTGGCTTCGTAGCGAAGCGAAAGGGCAAGTGCGGAGCGCCGCGGGCCCCAACAGCCTGCGGCCTTGGTTGCCGCTTGGCGGTTGATTGGACATGGGCGTCTCCACTTCCCCACGCTCCCCCAATATACGTTTGGCTAGGCGGCCATGAAACTGTACAATGTTATTCCCTCCTTGATGCCCGCGAGCTTCCTATTCCCCTTTCTTCCTTGAACCTCTGCTTCCACTTCCAATCTGACTTGAGCTCTGCCTCTTTCTGCTGCCATGGCGCCAACTAAAGGGGAGAAAGGTGAAAGTCGTTATATCGACTAGAGGGGGGTGAATAGGCGATTTTATGAATTCTTCATCGAGGAATTTATGGGTGAGGAAATTCCTTAGCTAAGAACTACTTGCAATGAATATGTACTCGTAAGTAATCATAACAGATACACACATAGTCAAGATGATGAAATGAAGACTAAAAAAGAGTACGGAAAGCGTAAACACAGGATAACAAGATGAAGACAAACAGATCAAGAAATTGAACGAGGAATTTGTGAAAGTCTTCACCAAGGTCTTCAAGCACGATATGAATAACATGCAACATGTAATGAGGAAATGGAAGAGTTGAGGAAATAGAACCAGCAGTTAGTGAAGACAATGATTTGGTAAACCAGTTCCAATTGTTGTCTCGGTTATACGTCTGGTTGAGCGGCCGAGTATTTAAACTCGAGGACACACAGTCCGGACACCCGCCTCGAGCCGCAACTCAGACACCCAGTCCTCACCGATTCTCCTTGAACTAAGACCACGCAGACCTCGTCCAATCACTCGTGGTAAGTCTTCAGGTGATTTCCAAACCTTCACAGACTTGTTCACTCGGCGATCCACAATTCCTCTTGGATGCTCTAGACCTTGACGTCTAACCGTCTGGAAGAAGCACAATCTTCAAACGTAACAAGCATAAGATCCACGCAGGATCAATTTCTTCAGTGATGCTCAATCACTTTGGGTTTGTGGGGGTTTGGTTTTGGGATTTTCCTCACTTGATGATTTTCGCTCAAAGTCCTCGGAGGATGGGTTGCTCTCAAATGACAAGTGTCAAGTTCTTCGGAGCAGCCAACCAACTAGTGGTTGTAGGGGTGGCTATTTATAGCCTAGGAGCAGCCCGACATGATAAGACATAAATGCCCTTCAATGATATGACCGTTAGGTGGATAAGATATTTTGGGACAGCCGTAGCGCAGACAAAAGAACGGTCGGAAATTTGACTCTCAAATTCCTCGTGGCTATCATGTTCTCATCGTGTAGGCAATTCAAGACTGGCGAATTCCTAACTCTCGATCGAAAGAAAGTCTTCAAGGAATGTAAGAACTGCGTCTCACATCGATGAATTTGATCGAATCTGTATGAGATTTCCAATGGCTTCACTCAAGGGATTGGTAGTTGTAGGATTTTGAGTTGAGCATCACATGGAAATTTTTCCTTAGTATTTCTCGACCCCTTTAACAAAGACGGTGTTTCCTATGACTCAAGAAAGAGAAAATGAAACTACGAAAACAAAAGTCTTCACGCTTCATATTCCTCGAATGATTGTCAAGTCTTCAAGGTCACACCAATTTCTTCATCACAAAGTCTTCGAAAGTCTTCGAATATCAAAGTCTTCAAATAAGAACTTCATTTTTAGGGTCGACTTTCTCTGTAAATATCAAACTCCTCATAGACTTATAGACCTGTGTACACTCACAAACACATCGCCATTTAACCTATAAGTCTTCAATACACCAAAATCACTAAGGGCACTAGATGCACTTACAATCTCCCCTTTTGGTGATTGATGACAACATAGGTTATGTTTTCAACGGGATAAACATATGGAGTGTAAATATCGATATTGAGGAATTTGATTGCAAGATATAGAAGAACTCCCCTAATATGTGCATAATGAGGAATTTGCTTTTGAGGCAATGCACATTTGAAGAGTTGAATCATGGAGATCTCCCCCTATATCTTGTAATTCATACACGCATTTGATATATAATATGAAGAATTTGAAATGCATGATGAATTATGGTGCCTGATGAGATTCAGCATGCGTGCAATAATATTGACTGGAATAAGCATGCAGAATATCACATCAAAAGTTTCAGAGCTCAAATATCACATTCAGAGCTTTAGTGCTTCAAAAGCATCAGAGCATCAAACGTATCAAAGCACGACCAAAAGTATCAAGGCACCATCGGATTTAAGATTACAACTCGATCCAATAAAAGTTTCGGAAGAACGAGAGTTGTAACTTAATAAGAACGCCCATAATATAAACCCGCTTGAAGACTAACTCAGATTTCTCCACCTTTGTCATCAAATGACCAAAAGGATTGAAACTGAGGACTAACGCCCCTGAAGATTTTCAAGTTGATGGAGGAGCGCCAGCATTGTCGGGGTTAGTTGTTGACGTAGGGCCTGCCGCAGTGTCGTCCAAATCTTCATGTTCATCGGTTTAGCGATGAAGAGTAAGAAATGGCCACCAGATCGGGAACTTTGACTCTCTTGAATTTCTTCGAGGTGGTGCGCACTACCAAAAGCTTCATGGAGACCCATAGTCTTCAATTCTTCGCGAAATATACATGACTAAGAAAAGCCCAAAGTGCTTGAGGGTTTCATGAAGGTAGTAATCGACTTTTCTTCACTGCATTATGCGTTGAGGTCATGTTGTGAAGAATTGCAGCAAATTGACGCTTCACCCATTTTTGATTGTGTTCAACCTTCTGATGAAGACCGAGGAGTAACTCACGATCACCATCACCACGGTGCTTGTTGCTTGAGGCTTTTGCTTGGCTGAGGTATTTGCGGCAGTGTCATGTGTTGCAGAATCGTCATTGGTGGAGTAAGATGTAGCTAGACGGAATTGACCATCCAATGGACGAATGCCTTCATCAATTACAGCTGCTGCCTTGCCCTTATCATCAGATGATGAAACTGGTCGCTTGAGGACTTCAATGGGCGGCAGGAAGCTGCCATGGTTCAGAGTATCAGCCTTGTAATTCAGTGAAGATCTTACCCTTATGAATCTCATAATCCAAGGTGCATATGGCTTCAGCTCAAAAGGCGACTTTTCAACATTAGCCAGAGTCCTCATGAAGAAATCATGGAAGTTGACGGGAACGCCATGAATGATATTGAAAAGCATGTTCTTCATGATGCCAACGACATCTTCTTCATTTGAGTCGTGGCCTTTTATGGGACTCATTGTCTTCATCAAGATTCTATAGACAGTCCGAGGCACATACAGTAATTCCTTGACGAGGAATTTGGTTCGAGGGGCCTGTCCTGGCTTCAAAGGCTTCATGAGCACTTGCATAAAGTGATCGACATTCCATGATCATTGTAGATGCAACGTGCAGATTCATGGGGAGGATCAAGAGGAAGGACACGGCAATTCAGTTGCTGGTGCCTTGTAATGAGTATTTTCCGTCATCCAATCCAGCACCCATGAATTGATATCTTCAAAGATCTCCGTGATGTGCTGGGTGGCATAGAACTCAAGAATGAGTTCTTCATTCCAATCACAGATATCGCAGTAAATTCAGCAGCCCGCATCATGAAGAACTCGAGTATCGCTCAAGCACGGCAGTGATTCCATATCCACATGAGGAATATGCTCATGGTCGAAGATCTTATCCTTGTCAAACAGACCGAGGAATCGGGTTGGCTTGAGTTGGAGTCCGAGCGTCTTTTCCTCATGCGGCAGAGTCATATGGATTATAAGCAAAGAAGAACACATGCTCGTAAAAGAAGTCTTCAGCCTTGAATTTTTGCTTGCTTGAGAATGGATTCTTCGGTTTGGGCAGAGGAATGTCGTGATTTGCAAAGACAACCTCGTGAATCGCAATCTCGTGTTCTTCAGCCGAGGAATTTCTGTTCCTCTTCTTGTGCAGTTTGGGGATCAAGAAGGGTTCTTCCGCTAGCGGCTGGAATTTGTTCATTAATGATTTATGTGGGATGAGTTTCTTCAGAGCCCAATTGTACAGCTTGTAGCCGGGACCGAGGAACTTGTTGAATCGGAGTGAAGAGAGGAGTATTGGGATGCTAACTTTCCCAAAAGTCATCGCTCATCACCGTGTAGTGCACCCAATATCCACGCTCTTCATCTTCTTTTTCATTTCTCAACACCAGCCTCTTCACCGTGAACCGAGGCATGGGTGAGGAAGCGATCGGTGAAGGGAATGCTTCCACTTCAATTTCTTCATCAAGCTGTTCTGAGGCAGCAACAGATTGATTTTCTTCATCAGATCCGCTTGGGATCGTGTAATCTTCTCCATAAGGAACAATTTCCTTAGACGACATGGAGGAAATGGGAATGGCATCAATAGGATTTTCAATCGAGCTGGTCATTGGCTTCATTTTCTTCGCAACCGAAGAATTTGACGCAGCTGATGCCTTCCTCTTCTTCACTGCAGCTCGTTCTGCAGCCTTTGTCTTCTTCACTTCATAGGCAGAAGGAAGAAGTGGAGTTGGTGTTGGCGCAGGAGGAGCTGAGGACTGTGGTACAGTTTCTTCAGGTGCAACTGATGCAGTTGCCCTGATCTCTTCAGTTTCTTCAGGCGCACCACTAGTGGATGCCGTGGGAATTTCTTCAGCGGCTAGAATGGAGTCATCAGCCACGAACTTGTATTTTCATCAAGATGTGAAAGTCATCAGCGATCTTGGCATGTTCTTCAGGCTGAGCAGAGTCTTCACTGAGGATTTTCTTGTTGCGATGGAGCTGCAACAGCTTGTCATTTTCTTCGTCAGTTGATTTAATCTCACCTTGGCTCCTTGCCAATCAGCATTGTATGCATCGAAATCCTTGCCGAGTGCTTGAATTTCAGATTGAGCTTTTAGAAGTTCTTCAGAGTCAAGTTGACGATGTTCTTCCTCGAAGCTTCTCCTTTACGCTTGTGTTCTCTTGATCTCACGAGCCTTTTCAAATTTCCATTTCTCTTGAGCGATGAAATGGTTCAAGATATGACTTTGACCAGAGTCGATGGCAGATCCGTATGGGAGTGTTTGGATCCCGATGCCATAGGTCGATGAAGTCAAGGATCTTCTTCGATCCGTAAGCGAGGCACATTTGTTCTTTTGGCTCTAGCGGCCTTGGTCACTCTGTCTCGATGATTTCGCAAGTTCTTCATCGAAGCTTCATCATCGAGGGCACGTTGAATGCAACTGTGCTTCTTCTTTGGACTTGGCCGAGGACCGGCCCAGCAGCTTGCTTTTGTGTTCAGCAGGGTGGGGCCTGATGAGGACATTGGTGCAGCTGAGGAACTTGCTGAGACACCAGAAGCAATTGAGAAACCTTGAGTCCTTTGACATGTTGCAAGATGCATAGGTGTTGAGGACTTGGAGGGAGCTGCTGAGGATTTGGAGTGAGCAGCAGCAGCCTGAGGAATTTGCCGTGAGGGCGCGGCTGAGGAACTGGGCTGTGAGGGCGCTGATGGTGAAGCACTTGGCTTGCGAGCAGGCTTCTTCGGCATTGATTTCCTCGGCTCCGACCGAGGGCTCAGCGCAAGCAGCAGCAGCAGAATCCTCATTGAATTTCCTCACCGCCTCCTTGGCCTGTCTTGCCAATTTGGCTTGGCGCCTGGACCATTCTTCAGGAAAGTCTTCACCACGCTTGATGCTAGTGGGATCAGCGACTTGGCCAGGTGCCAAAGGAGCTCTTGGGCATGGAGGATTTAAGGCTAATTTCCTCATGTACTTGGGAGTAACATAGCGATATTCCTCCATTCTCGTGCCCATCTTCTTTCTATCCTCTCAGATCGCACTTTGTGCTGATTTTTGGTCTCCTTGCCAAATTTGGATTCATCAGGTGTGCAATAGTCTTTGTATATTTCATCAGAATCTCAAAGGCGGTCATGACCTCCTGTTTCTTTCCTCCCTTCTGCGGTCTCTTGCCTTCCGCCATTTTCTTCAGATGAGGAATTTGAACTATAGAGCACTCTGAAGAAGTATGCAGTTTTTCTTCGAGGAACGCTGCAAATGAGTTAAGTTGATGAGAACCTAGTGATTCAACAGCGGACATGAGTACCTATGAACAGAGTGTAGGTGCGAGGAATTTGGAGAGGTCATATGCGTTCTCAGAAGATTTTTCAAAAGGAACAAGTTTGAGGAATTTGACCAGTTGAGCCTTGAGGAATTTCACTAAGCGTTTCGTCTTAGGTTCCAGAGTTGTACAAATTGAAAATCCGCACAATTGAGGAATCTTGAAGAAATGAATACTTACAGAGATAAATCAAGAGCATATAGTGTGTGAGGTGTTCATATGTGAAGATTTGAAGACCAAAACACCTTTGAAGATTTTCGTAAAGATTTGAGAATCAAAGTGAGTAATAAAAGTGATTTTAATTACCCGAATCAAGAACACGATTTAACAGGAATGAACTGTAGTGAAGTTCGTCACGTTAGATCTCCCACGCCCTAACTTGGCGAGGGAGACGCCACGCTCTGCGCGGAGTGAAGATTTCCGCGGCCGGCGCGAGTACGACGGCGACGAGGTCGAGGCAGTGAAGCTCTTCCTCACCGTTGGCAATGAAGTAGCGGCGGCGCTAGGGTTTGAGGAGAGCTCGAGCGAGAGACAGCGACCGAGCGGAGTAAATGAAGTGAGGAAGGGAGAGGGGTATTTATAGCCACTGTGACAAACTGTTCGCCCGAAGATTTTGGGACGAACATGCCCCTGCCCTTTCTCCTTCTCGTGACATGTGTCACCCACGTACTGTGCAGATGAGATCGTGTAAGATCGTGGGTGATTAAACTAAGGTATCGTGGGGAGCGGAACGGTTTGAGCGGTAAAACCGAAAATCTGGATAAGATTTGTTTTAAAAATTTCGTTCGCAATTTCTTCAGCTGTCAAGGACACAGTGAAGACTTTGAACGAGTTTCAATCAGAACGCACATGAAGAATTTGTGAATAGATTGGATTGAGTATAGCATAGAGGGGGAAGGGTCCGATCACATTCACTTAGCAGAAATCACAACTTGAAGAAATAGCAATAAGTGAATGCTGTAGAGGACATAAACTCATATGTATATATATAGCCAATGAAGACAAACGACGGAAACATTGAAGATTTTGCAAAGTTGAAGAATTTGAAAAACTGAGGAATTTCAAAAATGAGGAAAAACTCAAATTGATGATTTTCAACTTTTGTGGTGGCGTAGCCCACCGTGTAAGAATGATGATTTCAGATACCGCGTACAATTGTCGTAGGGTTCTGAGAATCAAATTCTTCATTAATTTCTTCACACTTAGAGTGTTATTCTTCATTAATTGAAGAAAAACGTTTCTTCATGTGTTGCACATCTAAGTCATCATTTCTGCATAAGGGTTAGGATGTGTGTCCTTTTCAAAGAACATTCGAAGATTCTAAGATATTTAGCTCACACCGCAACTTGCTAAATCTCTTCTCATCCAAGGGCTTAGTGAAGATATCAGCTAGCTGTTCTTCGCCTTCACATGCTCGATGGAGATATCGCCTTCAACACATGATCACGAAGTAATGATGATGAATCTGGATGTGCTTAGTCTTCGAGTGTTGAACTGGTTGTGAGCAATCTTGATGGCACTCTCATTGTCGCAGAGGAGAGGCACATTCTTCACGCTGACGCCATAGTCCTTGAGGGTTTGCTTCATCCAAAGTAGTTGAGCACAACATGAGCCAGCAGCAATGTATTCAGCTTCAGAAGAGAGATGTGATACGCAGCTCTGCTTTCTTCGAGGACCAACGCACCAAAGATCGTCCAAGGAAATGACAAGTGCCGATGTTGACATGCGGTCCACACGATCACCAAATAGTCGAGTCGAATATCCAATGAGATCAAAAGCAGAGCCCTTGGGGTACCATAATCCTAGTGTTGGTGTGTGAGCTAGATATCAAGAATATGCTTCACAGCCTTATGGTGTGATTCCTTCGGTGCAACTTGAAATCGGGCACACATGCAAACACTAAGCATTATATCCGCCTAGATGCACATAAGTACAATAAGGAACCAATCATGGAGCGGTATACCTTGTGATCAAATCAATACCATTTTCATCAAGGCATAGATGGCCATTTGTGGGCATAGGAATTTTGACGCCTTTGCAATCTTGCATGCCGAATTTCCTCGTACATCTTTGAGGTATTTCTCCGAGATATGAATATGCCATTGCGCTGTCGATTTAATTTGAAGACCTAAGAAGAATTTCAACTCTCCCATCATAGACATTTGATATTCTTCACTCATCATATAGGCAAATTCATCACTGTATCGTTGGTTAGTACAGCCAAAGATAATATCATCAACATATATTTGGCACACAAATAGATCACCATCATATGATTTAGTAAAAAGAGTAGGGTCAAGTGAACCGGGTGTGAAGCCATTCTTCACGAAGAATTCCTTCAATGTGTCATACCACGCCCGAGGGGCTTGCTTGAGGCCATAGAGAGCCTTATTGAGTCTGAAGACTTTGTCAGGATTCTTGGGATCTTCAAAACCTGGGGGTTGAGCAACATATATTTCTTCCTCAAGCTTACCATTGAGGAATGCACTTTTTACATCCATTTGATATAAGATGATATCATGATGGTTAGCATAAGCAAGTAAAATGCGAATAGCCTCAAGTCTAGCAACAGTGCAAAAGTTTCATCAAATCAATTCCTTCAACTCGTGTGTAGCCTTGAGCTACTAGTCGTGCCTTATTCCTCACTACAAGGACATTTTCATCTTGCTTGTTGCGGTAGATCCACTTTGTGCCAATGATATTATGCTTATGAGGATCCGGGCGATTTACCAATTCCTGACATTGTTCAACTCGAATCGATGTAATTCTTCTTGCATAGCCTGAATCCACTCCGCCCGAAATGCTTCATCTACCTTAGTGGGCTCGAGATAGAAACAAAAGCATAGTGCCCACAAAAGTTAGATAAGTGTGAGGCTTTTGAGCGTGTGAGAGGACCTAGTGCGCTAATGTCATCGATGATCTTCTCCACTTGCACTTCTTTTGCAACGCTGGGATGAGTGGGCTGTCACGAGGATTTTGATCAGCATTTTCTTCAAAGACCATTTTCCTCATCATGTTCTTCAGTGCATCACCGATGTTCTTCACGAACAGAATGAATTCTTCAAAGATTCTTCATTGGTATAACATCCTCGCTTGCCTTGAGCTTGATAGCATCCTCGGTGCTGGTTCATCTAACACGAAGGTAGGTGCTCTCTTTGCGAGCCATTAGTTTCATCGAACCGCACATCTACAAAGGTCATCAATCTTGTGAAGAACAATGTTGAAGACTCAGAGGTGTGCGAGTCCTTTCAGAACCAAGCATAAAACCTTCATGTGCTTTCGTGCAAATTTAGAGTTGTGGTGAGGATCTCTAATCCAACATTTAGCAATCAAGACTTTGAAATAACTCACATTGGGTTTCTTGTCGGTGAGAAGTTCATAGGCGTCTTCTTGAAGAATTTGTGAAGATATACTCTGTTGATGATGTGGCGCAAGATCAATTGCATCAATCCAAAAACGCCAAGCATGTATTCATCAAGCATAGTGCGAGCCATCTCAACAAGAGTTCTGTTCTTGCGCCCACGACGCCATTCTCGCCGAGGAGTATAGGGAGCAGATAATTCATGAGTAATACCAAGTTCATCAAGATAGGCATCAAGACCAGAATTCTTGAACTCAGTTCCATTGTCACTTCGATATGCTTGATCTTCACACCAAAGTTGGTTGAAGCCCTCGAGGAAAATCGCTTGAAGACTTCCGCACTTCATGTTTGTAAGCAACAATGTGTACCCATGTATATCGAGAATAATCATCAACAATGACAAAACCATATAAAGATGCATCATTAGTGACCGCTGAATAATGGTTAGGTCCAAGAGGTCCATGTGAAGCAATTCAATGGACGGTAGTGGTCATGATAGTCTTCACCGGATGCTTGGCCTTGGTCATTTTTCCGCTTCACATGCTCCGCATAAGTGATCCTTGAGAAATTTGACATTCTCAATGCCAATGACATGCTTCTTCTTCGCAAGCGTGTTCAAATTCCTCATGCCCGCATGACCAAGTCGTCGATGCCATAGCCAGCCTTCCAAGCTTTTGCAAGTAGACACACGGCTGGTTGTGGTCCCAGAGAGAAATCAACAATATACAGATCTCCTCTCCTAAAGCCTTCAAAGACTTTGGAATTGTCACTTCCATAATCACAACACAACGATATTTGCCAAAGACAACAACCATATCAAGATCACAAAGCATTGAGATCGACATGAGATTGTATCCTAAGGACTCAACAAGCATGACTTTGTCCATGTGCTTATCCTTAGAGATAGCAACCTTACCAAGACCCAATACCGACTTTTGCCTTTGTCAAGAAAGATGATATGCTTCAGAGGTGACGGTGATAAGGGAGCATCCATCAATAGATTCTTGTCACCAATATGTGATTTGTACATCCACTATCGAGGACCCATTCAAGGGTTTTGGGTTGATCATCCTGCAGATGAATTAGTGTAGCTTATAATCTCATATGCTTCATCGATGAAGAATATGACATCAAGTTCATCGATGAATTTCATCAAGCAAAGAAATGATTATAACAAGATGAGGACGTGTGAAATGAAGGTTCATTTCATCATGATTCGCTGCGTCCTTTCGTGCATTTTGTCGTCCTCAAAGAAATTCTTCAGACGTTAGAGCACGTCTAGAGACCTAACCCTGCAGAAGAGATTAGTTCTTTTTCTTCACCACCCACATCTGGAGGGGTGGCAAAGAGTTCATCATCCTGCGAGCACCATGTGAGAAAGGTGGCAAAGATGCCAAACCATTTCTCTTAGCACGAGAGGGGTTAGGGTATGCATATGAATAAGCAGAGTAATTCTTCGAGGACTTATGAACATAATGGTTTGAAGAATAATGCACATATTCATAGCCCTTAGCTCTACCTCATGAGATGATTTGTTAGTACGATGATAATCATATGAGGACTTTGATCCAGCTTGAGGAATTTGATCCTCGTGAAGAATTTGGTCCATATGAGGACTTGGATCCATATGAAGAGTTTGGTCCATATGAAGAATTTGATCCGGGGTTCTGTTCTTCACAGTGGTGTCATGAGGACATTCACCAAGACTTTCAACACAACTTTTGGGAACCCAGATTTTCTTCATAGGGGAACCGCTCTGCAGCTTAGTGCCAACATATCTAGCAAATACTTCACCATTCGATTTTTGAACAGTTTATAGTTGGAGTCAAATGACTCATCGAAAGAATGAGGAGATTCACATGTAAAGCCGATAAGTTAGATGGATCAACTGGAGGTCCCTTTGCAAACCCATGAGGTTTTGGGATACTTTTCGGGTTTCCAATATGTTCCATCGGCATTGAGTTTCCTCTCAAAGGCAATACCTCTTTCCTAGGGTTTCGTTGAGGATCTGCTTTTGAGCACATCACAAAGTGTCGATGCCCTTTGAGGCTTTTGTACATGCCTGTCATGTACAATTCCTTCAGCCTTGCATTATCAGTGATACTAGCAAAGTCCTCAGATGAGGAATTAGTGATAGCAGAGGCAGATGAAGAATTTGTAACAATTGAAGCATTTGAACATTCAGGTGAAGAATTAGCAGATTCACGTTCAATGCACTTTAAGCATGGAGGAACAAATTCTTCCTGAGAAGCACTGATTTGTTGAGCTAGTAATGAATCGCGCTCCTTCTGAAGATCTTCATAACATACTCTTAGCTTTTCAAGATCTGCCTTTCTTTGAATAGCTTCAAGAGAAAGCTTCTCATGATCTTGCAAGAGGGTATTATGTTGATCTTGAAGGGCGTCAAACTTGGAGTGAATTCTCTGAAGACATTCACCCAATGCTTTTGACTGATCCATTTCTTTGCGCAACATATTATCACTTCTTTCTAGCATATCTTGAGTTTGTTCTAAAACTGTTTGTTGTTTAGTGGCAACACAAATGAGTTTTGTATAGCAGGATTCAATGTCATCGTCAGATTCATCATTGTCAGACTCATCATTATCAGATTCATCATTACAAGACTCGAATGAGGAGTATTCGGTTACCTCAGCACCGTTTGCCATACGACAAGATGCAGAAGATGATGATTCTAGCTCGAAAGTCATTGTATTGAGAGATTCCTTGAAGTCCTCAAACCATGGATCATGACGAGTTCGATGACCTTCATAGACATCAGAGATTCGGTCCCAGATGAGCTTCGAATTGCTGAGATGCATAATTCGCCCGAATTGGTCTCGGGATAGGCATGAGCAGATGATATCCTTCGCTATGATATCAAGTCGAGTGTACTTTCGAATATCATCAGCATTCGCCATCTTGCATAGATCAGTAAGACCAATTTCAGTGACGGTCCACAGCTCGCTGTTCTTTGCCATGAGGCGCTTCTTCATCATGGCCTTCCACTTGGGATAGTCATGACCGTCAAAGATAGGGCATGTCACTTTCTTCATACGTGCGGTCGACATAACTAAAAACTCCAGGCGGTTAAGCCAAAATCATACAGAACAAGGGAGTACCTTGCTCTGATACCAATTGAAAGTGCGTTATATCGACTAGAGGGGGGGTGAATAGGCGATTTTTATGAATTCTTCACTAAGGAATTTGCGGGCGAGGAAATTCCTTAGTGAAGAACTACTTGCAGCGGAATATGTACTCAGAAGTAATCATAATAGGATACACACATAGTCAGCATGATGAAATGAAGACTAAAAAACAGAATACGGAAAGCGTAAACACAGGATAACAAGATGAAAACAAACAGACTGAAGAAATTGAACTGAGGAATTTGTGAAAGTCTTCAGTCAAGGTCTTCAAGCATAGATATGAACAACATGCAACACAGAATGAGGAAATGGAAGAGTTGAGGAAATAGAACCAGTGGTTAGTGAAGACAATGATTTGGTAAACCAGTTCCAACTGCTGTCTCGGTTATACGTCTGTTGGAGCGGCCGAGTATTTAAACTCGAGGACACACAGTCCCGACACCCGCCTCTCGAGCCGCAACTCAGACACCCAGTCCTCACCGTATTCTCCTTGAACTAAGACCACACAGACTCGCCCAATCACTCGTGGTAAGTCTTCGTGACTTCCAAACCTTCACAGACTTGGTCACTCGGCGATCCACAATTCCTCTTGATGTTTCTAGACCTTGACGCCTAACCGTCTGGAAGAAGCACGCCTTCAAAGGTAATAAGCGCCGGATCCACGCAGATCAATTTCTTCATGATGCTCAATCACTTTGGGTTTGTGGGGTTTGGTTTGGGATTTTCCTCACTTGATGATTTTCGCCAAAGTCCTTGGAGGATGGGTTGCTCTCAAATGACAAGTGTCAAGTTCTTCGAGCAGCCAACCAACTAGTGGTTGTAGGGGTGGCTATTTATAGCCTAGGGAGCAGCCCGACATGATAAGACATAAATGCCCTTCAATGATATGACCGTTAGGTGGATAAGATATTTTGGGACAGCCAAGCAAGAAGACAACAACGGTCGGAAATTTGACTCTCAAATTCCTCGTATATCATGTTCTCATCGTAGGCAATTCAGACTGCAAATTCCTAACTCCTCGGCCGAGCAAAGTCTTCAAGGAATGTAAGAACTGCGTCTCACATCGATGAATTTGATCGAATCTGTATGAGATTTCCAATGGCTTCACTCAAGGGATTGGTAGTTGTAGGATTTTGAGTTGAGCATCACATGGAAATTTTTCCTTAGTATTTCCTCGACCCCTTTAACAAAGACGGTGTTTCCTATGACTCAAGAAAGAGAAAATGAAACTACGAAAACAAAAGTCTTCACGCTTCATATTCCTCGAATGATTGTCAAGTCTTCAAGGTCACACCAATTTCTTCACTTTCAAAGTCTTCGAAAGTCTTCGAATATCAAAGTCTTCAATAAGAACTTCATTTTTAGGGTCGACTTTCTCTGTAGAATATCAAACTCCTCATAGACTTATAGACCTGTGTACACTCACAAACACATCAGTTACTTAACCTATAAGTCTTCAATACACCAAAATCACTAAGGGGCACCAGATGCACTTACAAAAGGGAAGAAGCCCGCGCCTTCGGCCAGCTCGCCTCCGGCAATCGCGCCCGCTGTTGGCCGGTCGCTGATACTCAATCCGGATGCCTTGGACAAGGTCCGCTCCGCCCTCGCCTCCAGCTTCAACGAGTGCGGAAGGACGACGGCTTGGCTTGCGTCCCATGCCTCCGACAGGATCGTCACGGAGGTTCGGTTGTTTGCCGACGCCCTGTGGGCTGGCCTGATTCCTCCCTTCTCTACCTTCTTCAATGCGGTGCTTTCCCACTACCAGATCCACATGATGCATCTTGATCCCCAATCCATTACTCTTCTTACTACCTTCGCCTTCGTCTGCGAATCCATGGTGGGCATTGCCCCTTCCATTGCCCTTCTGCGCCACTTCTTCTCCTTGCGCCTGACTGACCCACTGTAGTGCTTGGGGTGCATGAGCTTCCAGGCCGTGCCGGAGACGGCCGCCTCGGGTATTGATTTTAGACTTCCACCTTCCATGAGCGGTTCCGGAGCGGTGTTCAGACGCGGATGTCGGGTGCCCAGCCCGCCACAAGATCCGACATTGCCTGCTATCCCCAATCTAGGCTGGGGTCACGAGAAGCTCACGAGCCCCCAGCTCGCCTTTGTTTGGCGCCAATTCGAGAGGTTGAGGGCGCTTCACGTGACGGTGCCCCAGGTGGTGAAGGAGTTCCTCCAGTGTCGCATCGCCCCTCTTCAGCGCCACTCTCGGCCGATGTGGACCCTGACATGGTATCAAGAATGCATGAGGCTTCAGGAGGGGGATCTTGCGCCTGAAACGCTGAGGAAGGTGCTGAAGGTCCTGACTGGCGACCCCTCTCCTGGCGACATCCGGCATGGGGGCGGCCTCCTGTATCTTTGCTCGGGCAGGGCCGAGTTCGCGAGGCACGCTTCGATGAATGGGGGTTACGCCCAGCTGACCTCGTGGGGACCCGCGAAAATCCCGTTGTCGTGGCTCCTCCCCCCGCCGCCCACGTCGATCTTGCCTTAGGAGGTGGTGCAGGGAGGCAAGCATCGCTGGAGGCCGGGGGATATGGTGTCGAGATGCCGATGTCGCGCGGGGCTCCTGTTGGGGATATTACCACCGGGCGTAAACCGGCCTACCTGGGCCGTGTTAACTTCAGTAGTAGTATAAGTAGATGAAGGCCCAAGGCCTGTAGTCGGTTTAGAAACTGTAGCCGTAAACCGGCATGATATGTAAGCTTGTATTGTAAGTTAGGAATAGAGAGAGAAACCAACCGGGATACGAATATGAACCGGTATGGGACTCCACGAACCGACGGGCGTCACCCGTGTATATAAGGGGACGACCCGGCGGCGGTTCAAGACAACAACAACTCGAGCCTAGGCGAAGCTTGTTTGCTCCCTAGCCATTGAGACCACATCAATTCCATCACAACTAGACGTAGGCTTTTACCTTCATCGAAGGGGCCGAACTAGTATAAACCCTCGTGTCTTTGTGTCCGCTTTAACCCCTTCAAGTTAACCCGTAGCGATGGCTCCACGACTAAGTCCTTTCACTAGGACATCTGCCGTGACAAATCCATCGACGCTTGGCGCCATCGTGGGCTATCGCATGATGGTTTGATGATCTTGGAGGGCAAGCTCAAAGGACTCAAAGGCTATGATGTGGCCGGATGACCAAGAGTCGTCGCGGCAAGCTCTACATCGACGATTCAGGATGGGGTCCCGAAGCCAGCTCGATCGAGTACAGATACCGGGTCCCCTTTGGTGGCATACACGTTTTTATCGGCAAGATCGGTGAGCCTGGGCCTGAGCCGGACATCTGCACCGACCTCGTCGAGACGGCTCAGCGTGCGAGATCTACCCATGCTAAACCGGCCGTGAAGCATGCCTTCGTCGGAGTCATCCACGGAGGAGAGCAAGAGGACGAGTCAGACTACGGTGGTGAGACCGTCGTCTATTCTGGCGACGAGTCCTCGACCGGAGAGACCGAATCGTTATACCAGTTGCAAGACGACCAGATTAGGGGCTGTTCCGATGGCAACAGTATTCCGGACCCCCCAGATCAGGTCAACCGGGTTGGAATATTCATGGCCGGCACGGAGGCGGTGAATCACTCTTCGACCGTAGCGGCAATGCTCTCCGGATCAGCAGCGGCAGCGGCAGCAGGGGCAGGAGGCCTTGTGCGCCCGCCGGTTCAAGTTCTGCTCGATCTGCTTGACGACTAGCGGTACTTATGGCGAGGCCAATCCGCGGATCAGAGGCCCATGATGCAGAGATTGCAAAGGTGAGAGAGCAGATCGTACAGTCTAAGGTGGATCTGGCAGCAGAAAAGGACAGGATGGCTGCAGAGCGAGCCGCTTTGGACGCCCAGGCCTATAAGCTCATGCTCGACCAGAACGCATCACAGGAGGTCTTGAAGCGGAAGCACAGATCACGCCTGCTGTTAGGGTTTGACCCTCGAAATCTCTTTCACACTCCGGGAGCTGGAACCAGTAATCCACCGGGGCACCTGGAGGCAAACCGGGTCGAGGCACCAGGGCCAGGAGCGACGGTCCAACCCCGCCTGATGGAACCTCCTCACCAGAACATTGTGATTCCTCCGCCAGTTGAGACACCTCCAGGTCATTATTCTAATCCTATGGACAATCTTGTTGCAGCTGCTGCACGATTAGAGGCTATCCCGGTCGAAGGAGATTCTCCGCAAGCAATAGAGACGCGCCGGGTTAAGGAACTTCTCCGGACCGCTTTGATTCAGCAGGAGGCGTATTCATACAGCCGCGATCGGATTCACTCCACGCCTCGTCCAAGCCGGAGCTATAGCAGGTGCTTGGATGAACCGGCCATATCGAGCAATGCGCGAGGCCGTGAAGCGGCGTGTGGCAATAACCCGGCAGGTGGTGTTCGTGACGCTCAGGAGGTAGTGGACCGGGTCCGGGCACGAAGGGAGACCGAGTTAGCAGCACAGAACAAGGCGGGTCAGCTTACCGCAGTTCGTCCTACCACCTCTGCCGGGCCAGGGGTCGCATCTGCTTTGGGAGTACCCTGTTTAGTCCCCGCTTTACGCAATGTACGCCTGCCCAAAGATTTTAAGGGTCCGCGTAAGGTGCCGAATTACACCGCTGATTTATCTCCAGAAGCGTGGGTAGAGAGTTATGAGATGGCCATGGAGATGCTGGATGTGGATGAGACCGCATGTGCAAAGTACTTCACCATGATGCTTGAAGGTACGGCCCGTACTTGGTTGAAGAGCCTGCCGCCTAATTCTATCAGTTCATGGGCCCATTAGCGGGCCCGGTTTATCCAGAATTTCAAAGATACGTGTAAGCAGCCCAAGTCCATAGTAGACCTGGCGGGTTGTGTTCAGGAGGACGGAGAGTCAACAACCCATTGGGTACGCCGCTTGGAAGTCTTGCACTCGCCCCGACAGATCAATGCCGACTCGTGATCTTAACCCTAGAGGGCAACTGCCGGTTTATGCCTTTAAAGCTGAAATTGGGGCGTATGAAGCGGTTCTGTAATGACATGGGAACTCTCATTGCCGCTTTAGTGAAGTATGCTGATTCTGATAGTACCAAGGATCCCGAGACTGACGATGATGAAGCAGGGAAGGGAAAGAAGAATAGCAATTCCAAGGGGCATCAGTACAGACCGGTGGGCCATGGAAACGGAGGCAAGCATAAGGCGGATAGCAGCATGGACTTTGTGGCTAACACTAATGCGCAGGACAAGGGTCAGCGGCGCAGAGGTAAAGCGGCGAATCATAATGGGGCTCCAAATCCTAACCCGGATCGCTTAAACTATTTGTTGAATCAGCCTTGCCCAAAGCACGAGACGAAGGAGACACCGGCTAACCACCTTTGGAAGGATTGCTACATTATGCAGGAATTTAAAAATTCTAATGCCTTGCGGTATGACCGTGGGTCAGGTGGTGGCTCAGGATCTGGTTTCCATGGGCCGGTTCATGATGGAGCTTCCAGTTCAGGTTTCAATCAGGGATGTCAAAACAACCAGAATAATCAGAACGGTCAACACCAGCAGCAGCAGCAGTCGGGTTATCAGAGCCAGCCAAAACAGTTGAACAATGGAGAGTATCATGTTTTCACCACTAGCTTGGATAAGCTCGACCGGAAACTCCACAAGCGGCAAAGGAACTCTCTTGAACCGCCGCACCATGCTATTTACGCTGGTCGGAGCAGCCTATCATGTGGAGTAGGGAGGACCACCCACCCCGGTTGATAATCCGGCCACCGGCATTAGTGGTAGACGCCAGTGGGAGGTTATAAATTCACCAAGGTACTCATGGATGGAGGGAGCAGATAACATCCTATACTATGAGACATTCCGCCGCATGGGGCTAATGCACAAAGATCTCGATCGCCTAATACGGTGTTCCATGGTGTGGTACCGCAAATCAGCATATCCTGTTGGTAAGATAGCCCCGACGTGGCTTTTGGGGACGAGCATGATTCCCGATCCGAAAAGCTAACCTTTGAGGTGGTGAAGATCCGGAGCCCAGACACGCTTTGTTTGGGCGGCCGCTTATGCTAAATTCATGGCACGGCCTTGTTATATCTACTTGCAGCTCAAGATGCCGGGTTACAAAGGGACAATAACGGTTCATGGGAGCCGAAGATTGCTTTGGAATGTGAGGAAGGTGATGCGGCCTATGCAGAGTCGGTTTGTGCCACGGAGGAGTTGAAATATTATAAGGACAATGTTGATCCGGCGGACATGACCCCGCTGAAGAAGCCCACTACAGAGCATGATTCAGATTTGAAGTTCAAATCGGCACCGAGACCATGCTTGTTGACTTCGCGTTCGGCGATTCGTCCAAGCAGCTTCACCGCGATTGCCAACTTGGACCCTAAATAGGAAAGCGCGCCATCGAAGTTCATCCGTGAGAATCGACATTTTGCATGGAAGCCTTCGACATGCCAGTGTACCGAGGAACTCGCCGAGCACACTCTTAATGTTGATCCCAAGTATAAACCGTAAAGCGCCTCCGCCGGTTCAACGAAGAAAGGCGCAAGGCCATTGAGAGGAAGTGGCCAGGCTCTTAGCGGCTGGCTTTATCATTGAGGTGTTCCATCCAGAGTGGCTTGCTAATCCGGTGCTGGTTCTTAAGAAAAACGGCACTTGGCGTATGTGTGTGGATTACATGGATCTTAACAAAGCTTGTCCAGTGGATCCTTTTGCCCTCCCCCGCATTGACCAGATTATTGATGCCACGGCGGGTTGTGAGCGTTTGAGTTTTTTGGATGCATACTCTGGGTATCATCAGATCAAAATGGCGGTTAAGGACCAGGAGAAGACGGCGTTTATTACTCCCTTTGGAGCCTTCTGCTATGTATCTATGCCTTTTGGGCTCAAGAGCGCCCAAGCCACTTATCAACGGTGTGTACGGAATTGCCTGCATAAACAAATCAGCCGCAATGTGCACGCCTATGTGGATGATATTGTAGTCAAGTCAAGGCAGAAGGAGACGCTGGTTGATGATTTGAAGGAAACTTTTGACAACTTGCGGGTTTACAAGATGATGCTTAACCCGGCCAAGTGTGTCTTCGGTGTTCCGGCAGGCAAGTTACTGGGTTTTCTTGTGTCCAACAGAGGAATTGAGGCTAATCCGGAGAAAATTACGGCTATCACCTCCCTGGCTAAACCGAAGTGTATCAATGATGTTCAGCGTTTGGCGGGTCGGATCGCCGCACTGAGCCGGTTTATTAGCCGCCTTGGAGAGAAGGCCATCCCTTTATACCAGATGCTGAGAAAGACAGATCAATTCATATGGAGTCCGGCTGCTGATGAAGCGTTGGAGGACTTGAAGCGGCAATTAGCCAATCCGCCCGTTCTTGCGGCTCCGGTTGACAAGGAGCCGTTATTGTTATACGTAGCGGCCAATGCTCGTGCAGTTAGCGTGGCTATTGTGGTGGAACGCAAGGAGGCATGCAAGGAGTATCCGGTTCAGCGGCCGGTTTACTATATCAGCGAGGTGCTTATCGAATCCAAGCAAAGATATCCACATTGGCAGAAGCTGGTATATGGAGTTTTTATGGCAAGCCGAAAATTGAAGCAATATTTCCAAGGGCACCCCATCACAGTGGTCAGTTCAGCTCCCTTGGGTGATATCATACAGAACCGGGAGGCGACTCGCCGGATTGCCAAGTGGGCTATAGAACTTGGGCCGCACGGATTGAAGTATGTACCTCGGACGGCGGTGAAGTCTCAAGCACTTGTGGATTTCATCAATGATTGGACTGAGTTGGAAGCACCAGAGGAGAGGCCGGATCACACATATTGGACTATCCATTTTGATGGATCCAGGCAATTGGAGGGCTCGGGGGCTGGAGTCGTATTAACTTCCCCACGAGGTGATAAGTTTTGTTATGTTCTCCGCTTAATGTTCGCTTGTACTAATAGTGCAGCTGAGTATGAAGCCTTGCTCCATGGTCTCCGGATGGCTAAGGAGATGAATCTAAGTCGAGTTAAGTGCTTCGGTGACTCGGACCTCGTGGCTCAACAAGTGTCTGGCACTTGGGATTTTAAAGACCCACTTATGGCTGCATATCGTCGTGAGGTGGATAATATTGCGGGTCACTTCAAGGGTTATCAGGTGGATCACGTGGACCGTCGAAAGAATGAGGCGGCAGACGCTTTAAGCCGGTTGGGCTCTCAGCGTAAACCGGTCCCGCCTAATATCTTTCTTGACGTGCTGCTCAACCCGTCAGTCAAGCTCCCGGGTGAAGCGGATTTGGCTATTCCTCATCCGGAGGCTCAATTGGTGGCAGCCCTGCATGTCATATTGGATTGGACAGTTCCTTATCTTGCGTACATGAACCGGGGAGAGTTGCCAGAGGATGAGATCCTAGCCAGGCAGATAGTCCGGCGATCCAAATCTATGACTATTGTCAATGGCGAATTGCATCATTGCAAAGGTATCGTATGCTTTCACACCGCGCTTTCTCCCGAGGAAGGCTGTGAAATCTTCGTGAAATCCATGAAGGGATTTTGGTCACCACGCTGGTTCAAAGTCTCGTGGCAAAGGCGTTTAAATCACGGGTTCTATTGGTTGACAGCTCATGCCGATGCGGAGGACTTGGTTAAACGGTGTGATGGCTGTCGAAATTTTCAAGACGTGCTCATGTGCCACCAAGAATTGAGGATGATTCCAATTACTTGGCCGCTTGCAACATGGGGGCTGGATATGGTCGGGCCCTTTAAAAGATCCAAGGATAAGAAACCCACCTTTTGGTGGCAGCCGACAAGTTTACCAAGTGGGTTGAAGCGAGCTGTCAAAAAGTGTGATGCAAATACAGCAGTGCAGTTCATTAAAAGGTGATTTTTCGCTTTGGCTTTCCACACAGATATTATCGATAATGGTACCAATTTATCCAAGGGTTCTATGAAGGAGTTCTCGTGAACGTGAGCACATCCGACTTGACGATCATCGCTGGCTCACCCCACCCAATGGGCGGCGTAACGGCTAATCAAGAGATCTTGCGAGGCATCAAACCCCGCTTATGGTTCCATTGCAAAGAACACCAGGATGTTGGGTTGAAGAACTACCATCTGTGCTATGGAGTATCAATACTACACCCAACCGATCCACAGGATACACGCCGTTTTTTATGGTCTACGGAGCGGAGGCGGTTCTCCCTAGTGATATCCGGCACGATTCGCCTCGTGTAGCAGCTTATGTTGAAGCGGACAATGAGACAACATGGCAAGACGCTTTGGACCTATTGGATGAGGAGCGTGACATAGCGGCTGCCCGCTTGGCGATTTATCAGCTAGATCTTCAACGCTATCACAGTCGCCGAGTCAGAACCAGAACTTTTCAAGAAGGAGATTTGGTGCTTCGGCTCATCCAAGACCAGACGGATATGCACAAGTTATCCCCACCTTGGGAGGGACCTTTAAGTGGTCGCAAGAATCGCACAATGGGTCGTATTATCCGATTGATATTCGAGAGCATAAGGATTCACGCACATCAGAGGAGGAGACCAACAGGTCGTGGAACATAGCTCATCTCCGGCCTTACTACACCTGAGCCATTGGCTCTATCTATGTACATATTATGACAGTGTATATATTATCTTTGATATCACAAAACCGAGCCTCACCTAAAGCGGGTCTCTGTCCTTTCATATCATGTGTGGTTACATGGAGTGGTTCTGTCTTAAAGCGCCTCCTGTTTACCCTTGAAATTTGCTTTTATATCACTTGGGGCCTTGGTCGTGTCCGAACCAACGCGACGCCTTTTGATAGGCGAAAGCCACCAGATCACTTGGGGACATGGTCAAGTCTCGAACCAACACGCCTTTGATCGCCTAAGGCCACAAAATCACTTGGGGCTTGGTCAACCCAACCATTGCCACGCTTTTGATTGGCATATATGCCACGGTTTCATTTGGGGACCTGGCTGACTTGAACCATTGTCACTCCTATTGGGGGCTTGGTCCTGTCCGACCATGGTAACACCATCTGATCAGCTCAGTAAAGCATGTTTTTTGCAAACGGTTTTTATCATTGCCTTTGCTTCCATATTTCTTTTATGGTTATTTGTCAATTTTTGTTGTGTTTCCTTTACACCAACAACACTTTTTTACCGGTTTAGCTGACGGATTCGGTTCATTTTTTAATCCAGAGAAATATGCCCGGTTTACTTTTTCCGTTAACATCATGGAGTAACAGGGGCCTATAATGACCAAAGACGGTTTACATGGGAGCTGTTTTCCCTTTGACGGTAATGGTTTATAAAACCTCCGCTTCAAGCCCGGCTAAGCCAACTTCATGCCCAAATGATGGCGTGTACTTTGTATTGCCTATTTGGTTATGTGTTTTAAATACATTGCTGATATATATATCAAGATCATAACCAAATGGGCGGTATAACCGCCACCAAAGTTCAATATTTTCTGATTGCAGGAAATATAATTGAGGTTTTTCAAGCAAAAGCATCGATTTATGCACGAAGGCATATTCAAGGCGTAGTATTAACTATCCTATTACAAGGCAACACGGTGCCCAAATAAGATCATTGTTATTTTGGCGATCATCGTAAGGCAGCTATTTAAACCGCTTCCGGTTCAAGCCTCGCTCATCGTCTCCCGCCGCCGTAATCTTCATCTCTATCCATTGGCCGGAAATCAACAAAGGTCCGCCGATTCCCATTAAAGCTTGAAAGACAACCTCTTCATGGATCGTAGAAGACGGTTCAAGATCGAGCGTAAGTATGCTTACGGTTTGGAGGAATCGATTCTCCGCTTCAAGAACCGGTGCAGCCACCGCTTGTTCTCGATCATTGTATTGAGCTTGATAATGCGACAAGTCCGCCTCTTCACTAATTGACAAGCCGAGGGCGACCGCACGGTTTATCGCCTTAAATCCTCTTCATTGAATTCTCGAGCCATCTTCTTCAAGCTGATAGCCTTGAGCTACTTCAAAGGATCGAAATACGGCACCCATGCTTTTGCCCGATCAAGGCATTAATTGCTCCAGCCGAGCAGCAGATTTCTTCAGCTCTTCAATCCGGCAGAAGCATTGACAACCTCTTCGAGTATCTTGGATTAAAGTGGTGCCGGATTGTTATGGGATGCGATGGTGATGATCCGCTGCATTCCGTATACAAATTGTTCAATTAAGGTGTAGGCAGCCTTCGCTTTTTCAACATCCGACCCTAAGTGAGCAATGCGTGTGCTCGCAATAAAGACAGAACGATCACAAACCGGATCTATTGTAAGAAGGAAGAATTTGTCAAACAAACCAAAAGGCGCTTACCAAAGATAGCAGCGGTCATGGCATGCACTTGCCGCTTTACGGTCGTCAGCTCATCTACCACCGGTTTAAGGGCAGCTTCAGCGTTTTTCAGCTCTTTTATCAAAGCGGCCTTCTCAGTGGCCCAATCAGCCCGCTCCTTCTTGAAGCCCTCCTTCAACTGTTCCGTGATGCTCAAGGCGATGGTCAATTCCTCCCTTGCTTTGTTAGTCTCGGCTTGTTGGGTTTTCAGAGTTTCTTGCAGATCAGTAATCCGGTCCTCTTTGACCCTCACTTCCGCCTGCATACAAACGGTACTTGGCTTTAAATACAACGGTACAAGAATTTGAAGTACCAACCACATAACAAGTTATACGCTTGATACTTGGGGGCTAATGCACCTTCAATTTTCATCTATTATTTCACAAAGTCCCAAGCTCAATACAGGTAATCAACTTGGCACTTGGGGGCTAATAGCTATTTGCTCAGTTATGTTCTGATGTTAGAATCTTTATGGGAGTCCCGGTTTAACTATGCTAAGTTGAACCGGCCCTTGAGGGCTATATTGACGGATTTCAAAGTACTGAGGATTATATTCAAGTCTTGGTTTGAAGAAGGTTACAAACCGGTCCTTGGGGGCTAGGAGGATTAATACAGTGGCAGTAAGTAAAGAAAGAAGAAGCACAAGGCAGTTACCTCAAATTTGTCTCTCATCATCTTTACCAGGCCAGCTTCACAGTCGCGACTAGTATATAGCCGGTTCAAGTAACTAGAATGAAGATCTTGGGCACTCAGTGCAGCATATGTTTCCAGTTCTACATCCCATTTGCCTTTGTTCTTGGCAGAAAAATCCTCTTTCACTGTATGCTTGGTTAAAGCAACAGATTCCTCGTTCAAAGCGACTCACGCCGGTAATTACAACATCATCATCCTTGACTCACCGGTTTGCGCTGGCGCGTCGGTTTATCGCCAGGATCTGCGGGTCTTTCAATCCGAAGGAGCTGGCAAAGGGTCAGCAGGACTCAAGTATTGATAGGCCTTTCCTCGAATAGCATCGCCTTGCAAGGAGGATCATTGGGAATATCTCATGAACAAACGCTTCAACATCCGGGCGCTTTATCCTCGCTCAGGGCGACATCTTCTCACCGCTGGTCCAGCGGCTTTCTTGCTCGGTTTAGGTTTAGCCCCGAAAGAGAAACAAAGAGTCAAGAAACAGATAAGTTATAACACAAGATACCGTATATATGTTCAAATTTAACTTACCCAAGGATCGTTTTCAGTGGCGGCAGCTGAGTGGCCGATGATTCACCAGAGGAAGAATGAGAAGTAACCTGATAATCAGGGTCGGACGGATTAAGAGGTTGACGGATGAAACCCGCTTTAGGATATAAATTAATAAAAAGGTCGGAGACCTCGGAGCGGCGCTTTCGAACCGGACTGTTTGGTAAACCGGTGAAGGTAACTACCTGGCCGCTATGCCGGGTTGTGCGGCGAGCTTCATGTTGCTGAGTCTTCATAAGAAATTTGGGATCCAAATAAGCAAGAGGATGAGAAAATTTAACTTTCCGGTTTGCTCGCTAAATTTTGGCAAAGGCAAAGGATCTGAATCGAAGAAAGAATAGTTACCTCAGCGACATCAGCATTGCTGGCTTCAAAGTCGCCCCGACAAGTATCATCATCAATAAGGCGTGTAAAAAGTAAGGCTATTGAATCGAGTTCTACCTCAAGGTCCGAGTTACCCACATCATCATCAACAGCCGGATCAGATGAAGCAGTGGTTTTCCTCTTTTTAGCAGGCTTCTTCATGACCTTGGTCTTTGGCCGGGTTGGCCGTTCTGCTTTTTCCGGTTTGTCTTGTGAAAGCTTCTTGCTCCAAAACGGATTATCACCCTTGTTAAGCAGTAATGGATGTCAGACGGAGATAGCGATAACAGGTTCAATAAAAAGTACAATCAAAATCTTACAGCTGGCGGTTTGTTGGTAGTACAGAAGGGGAGCGGGCCGGTTTGAGCGCAGAGGTGTTCCGGTTCATTCAACATTTTCTTCACAGAATCTGTGACTTCATCATCTGAGAGCTGGATTTGGTGTGTCGGAGTGGGTCATCGACGCTATCAGTATATTTGCACATTAAACCGGAGCGCCGGCTGAGAGGCAGTATGCTCCATGATATCCAACAGCGTGCAAGATCTATTCCAGTTAAACCGTTGGCCATGAAGGCTCGGAGCTTGGACAATTGCGGAGCATATTTACTTCTCTCCTTAGCACTTAATCTTTGTGGAAAGGGGTGAGTGTTGCTGAGCCGCTCCGGACGAAAGCCAGGTAAAGGATTTTCATTGTCAGGGGAGGTATCTTTGCAGTAGAACCATGTTCCATTCCACTCCTTGGGGTGAGTGTGTAGTTTGACATGGGGATAAGTGATCTCTTTCCTTTTCGAATGGCCATACCGCCTAATTCGTATTAGGGCCATCGATGAATTCTCAGGCGGCGGTTTAAGTGAAAGCAGTCTCTAAATAACTCGACTAAAGGCTCCTCTTGAAGGTATACCTCAGAGAGCACTTGGAAGTGACATAGGTTGGTAACAGAATTGGGGCCAATATCTTGCGGGCGGAGCTGAAAGTTGGCTAGTACATCCCGGTAAAATTTAGAACCGGGTGGCTTGAAGCCCCGGACTAAATTGTCCAGCTGAGTTTCTGTGACGCGAGAAGGAACCCAATTGCACTCATATACTTGTTTGGCCATGGTGAGATCTACAAAAAATAGGTGATTCCGGTTCAAGAATATGTTGGATAAAAGAAGGTGCTGATCTGAACAATGTTAAACCAGAGGCAGTACATATAAACCGGATTTCTACAAGGTGGCATCATATGGATTCTGGCGGTTCAACAAGGGGACTAATGGTGTATACCGGTTTACTAACTTTTTCTATATTAAGTTAAACCGCCTGATCTAAACATCGGAACCAATCGAAGTTGCATATGGCTAAGTATGCAGAAACAGGTTTCACAAGGTCCTATTGAAGCAATGGATCTGAAGCAAGTTCAGAAAAACAGAAAATATTCAAAAGGGTAAAGCAGAACGGAAGTGAACCAATGAGCGGATATGTAAATGAGATCTATGGACTTAGGCATGAAATTACAGGCGGATGCTAAAAGACTACTGCTAAACAGAGCAGGGGTTCACAGATTTATCCAGGAGTCAGGGTACGAGTATGAACAAGCAACAAACACGGCGAGAACAGGAAACCCTAGAACAGATCTATATTAGGAAGAACAGAAGGTTTACCAGAATTGAGGAAGACGCGGAAGGTTACCGCGGTGCTCTGGTGCGTTCAGGTTGATGCAGCGGCCCAAGGCGATGCAGAGGACAACGGCGGCGGCGGAGGTCCGAGGCTGGCGACGCGAGGAAGACGAAGAGGAAGAGACGAAGGGGAGAAAAGGAAATGACCCCTCGGTCCTATTTATAAGGCGACAGACGTGGGTCGGGCGCGCGAATCCAGGAGCCAAAATTTCGGAAGTGGAGCTGATGACATGGATATCGCAGATCTATTAATAAAAGAAGGCGTTATAAATGCTAACTTCATGATGACGTCATGCCGGTTTACAGCAGCCAGAGATGATGACGACATGGCGGTTTATCAATTACCAGAAGATGTCAAAGACGAAGATTTGGTAAAGGATTAACATGAACCAGTTCAAATCAATCTGGGGCCTAATGTTGGGGATATTACCACCAGGCGTAAACCGGCCTACCTGGGCCGGGTTAACTTCAGTAGTAGTATAAGTAGATGAATGCCCAAGGCCTGTAGTCGGTTTAGAAACTGTAGCTGTAAATCGGCATGATATGTAAGCTTGTATTGTAAGTTAGGAATAGAGAGAGAAACCAACCGGGATACGAATATGAACCGGTATGGGATTCCATTTAACCGACGGGCGCCACCCGTATATAAGGGGACGACCGGCGGCGTTCAAGACAACAACAACTCGAGCCTAGGCGGCTTGTTTGCTCCCTAGCCATCGAGACCACATCAATTCCATCACAACTAGACGTAGGCTTTACCTTCATCGGGGCGAACTAGTATAAACCTCGTGTCTTTGTGTCCGCTTTAACCCCTTCAAGTTAACCCGTAGCGATGGCTCCACGACTAAGTCCTTTCACTAGGACATCTGCCGTGACAAATCCTTGACAGCTCCCGAGGCGTCATCCTCCGGAGCTTGCTAAATCCGTCCCGAGGCGGTAGTTGATGAGGGGACGCAACCTGCGGGTCCCGAGGCCGAAACCCCTGAGGCCTCGGCAGGACACCAAGAGGTGGTACCTGATCACTCCTCCCAGCCTGGCGCCCCTGATGCAAGTCGCCTTGGTGCTTCTTCGTCCATGCCACACGCCGGCCCTCATGTTGAGAGCTTGGGTCGGTTCCGCATAGACTTCGACGCCCTCCGCAAGAGGAAGGAGGCTTCGAGTGGTAGTGATCGCCCCTGCCGCCCGTTGAAGCACATGAAGTACTTCGCCATGGACAAGTAAGTTCCTCCTTCTTGTAACTCCTTATTTGCTGTTTCCTTTGCTCACTATGGCCCTTCAGGATCCCTCCTGCCGAGCCTGCGGAGCCGGCCAAGAAGCCACCTCCTCAGGCTTCATCTTCATCGCTGGCCTTGAGCGTCCCGAGCCTGCGCGCTACCCCTGACGCGAGTTCGGCTGGAGAGGTGGGCCGACCAGCAGTGTGCCTTGAGCCTGTGCGCTCGCTGTTCTTCCTTCGTGAGCTCGCCCGGGGCACAACCAGCCTGCCCCGGGCTCCTCCCTGATCATGGACGGCGATTGGTTGAAGTCGATTTTCAGCTCCTCTTCTGGGGATGGATTAGCGCCGGGTTGGGTCCCTTGTGGGGCCCGTCCGACAATTGTGGGGGCGCCAGCCCCCAGCCCCCTGCCGAGAGGGGGCTTACCACTTCAGGGCCCTCCGCTGATGCTGATGGCGGAGGACGATGTTGACGACGTGCTTAAGCGTGCGCGGGAGTGCAGCGTCATCCGCTGAGAGTTTCTCTGGAAGGCGACGGACGCGATGGGCCAGCTCGATGGAGAGCTCCTGGACGCAGACGCGTGTCTTGAAGCCGAAGGTCTGCGGCTGGTTAAGGAGTGGTGCAAGCTGAAGGTGGCCGTCAGCCTTGCGCTCCATCAGCGTAATCTTGACAACGCAAAGGCCGAAGCATCTCTTGTGGCCTCACGAAAGGCCTGCTCCCGAGCCATTGAGGAGGCTCAAGAGGCAGACCGACATGTGAGATCAAGGAGGAGCGAGCGTGGGAGCTCCAAGCCTGGTGCCATTCCCTGGAGCACCAAGGGGAGTTGCGCCAAGCTGCCCTTGCGTCGCTGAAGGGGACGCCCGTCAAAGAGGAGGAGCTCCGGAGGCGCGACGAAGCGCTGACGCTGGAGGCTGCCGAGTGCAACCTCAATCTTGAACGGTTGGAGACGAGGGAGCGCCAGGTTACCCAGGCGGAGGACGACGTTGGCGCGCGGGAGGTCCGAATCCAAGAAGAGATCGACCGCCACGTGGCGGAAGTTCGCGCGGGTCTTGAGCGCGAGTATGACGAGAGGTTGGAGCTGATCAAGGCCAAGGCTGCGGGCAGGACTGCTGCTCTTAGGACCAAGCTGACTGAAGCAATGCAGCATGCTGAGGCCACCGCAGCCGCCCTAGTCACGGTGCAGGCTGAGTTGGCCTCCTCCCGCGCCGAGCTGCTTCTCCTCCAATGGAGGGTCGATGATGGCGAGTCCGTTGCGCGGCGGAACAAGATGAGATTCGCCAGCGGCAGACGCTGGAGCACATGCATGGCCCCATGCTCCGAATGCTCAGGGAAAGGGCCAACTCGGCCCTGGGCAATATCTGCGACACGACCGCTGAGCAACCTCATTTGACCAACTACGCTGGAAATCTCCAGTTCTTCACTGACGTGGTGACACATCTGGAGAATTGCTCTGAGAGGGCTTGTCAGCTTGTTGAGGAGAGGAGCCGCGGCCTGCTTGCACGTGCGTTCTCCCGCGTCTTCAGCCATCTTCAGAACATCGACCCCCACTTTGACTTCGACGCCGCCATCGCCCGGTGCCCGAGGCTATCTGAGGCGACCTGGCACGATGGCTGGAGGACAATGTGGATGCACTTGTCTCGGCCTTCACCTCTGATGATGATGGGGTGGTAGTTGCTGCAGATGAAGGTGACGTGGTGAACGGCAGCGAAGATGGCGCCAACAACGGCGATGGTGAAGCCAGCGATAGCGACAGTGGCGCCAGCGACGCTTCCGGAGATGACCAAGAGGATGCAGTGAGCGACATGTCTGATTGATCCTGCGCCCCCTGCTGCTTATCCTGCGCAGAAAAAGCTCGGGCGTGGCCCTGAAGGTTGTAAGAGCATTTTGGGAAGGGGAGGCCCTCATGTAAAAAGGATTGTCGTCCATGCATTGTTAAGGACGGCGCCGAATGGGCGCCCGCATGATGTTACGGGCCCTGCGATAAGTTGGTTGCTGTGGTTTTACCTTTATCCTGAGCGAGCCTCGAGTAGGCTTGTGGTGACTCTGCGAGGGTCCCTCGGGAGACCTGTTGACCATGTGGCGAGAGCCTTGCGAGAGCGAGTGCCGGCCGCGGGACGGCATGCGCATGTGTGCTGAGCCCAGCCCCGCCCGCGAGGGGCTCGCGAGGGGGAGGCAGCTAGTGCGAATTCCAACTTGAGCAGAAACCAGAACACGAGAAAGCATGCGAACAAAACAAGTCACCCCTCCCCGCATACGGAACCACAAATTCAACTTCAACTTAAATCCGAGGCGAGAAAGTTCGACCACACAAAAGGAAGCAAAAATAAAAGGCCACGTCCGGCACCTAGTCCAGTATTCGACGTCTTCTCACCAGCGCGGAGCTAAGTGCTGCCACTGGGCGCGGGAGGGAGCCCCCGAGGCCCGAGGGCGGCTCTCCGGAGACTCCAGGGCGTGTACAGCCCCAACTCATTATTACGTGAGAGTGTCACGGGCGGCGACCTTCACAGGCACTGGGCCTTCTTCACAGGTACCGGCCTTGCTTCATATCGCCAGACGAGGGCCCAGCCTTGCGCCACCCTCGACCACCATTGACGGTGACCGGAAACCAAGGACGACACCAATGGGGTAAAGGGGACGCCAGCGGTTCCCCCGACGGCCACGGGTCCTCTATCGGGGGTAGGCCTTGCGGCACCTCCCCAGCAGAGGGCCTACCTTCGAGAAACCCCTTGCTCTGCGTGCTGTGGGGAGGGACCTGGCTCCCGGCCCCTCTCCTGCAGCCCCCAGTGCCCTCCTCCTGAGGGGAGGGTGGCTGCCGCACTAGGGCAGCCTTCCGCTGCAGTGACCTGGACTTCCTGTGACCCATGGTTAGCATAAGCTTGCTCTTGAGGAATTAGCAGTACCCGATAGCTGCTGCCGCCGGTGCGGTAGGCGAGGCTTCCTTGAGGCTCTTGAAAGGGCTCGGCTTCTGGCATCTCTTCCTCCCAGCCTGGCCCGAGGAACGAGCCATGGTCTTCTTCCAGTGCGTATTCCCGATCCACCATGTGGGGCACGTAAGCCTCTGGGGTCGCCGCCCCGAAGGCTTTGCTGTAGTGCCCCACGCTCCACGCGGCTTGTCTCGAAGCACCATCTTGAGGGTGATAGGGCGGCGGCCCGCCCGAGCCATAGGCAGCGATGCGCATGCCCTCACTCGCCAGGGGCGGTGCTGGTGCAATTGGACGTCCAGTGCTGATGGTCGAGCTAGTGTTGACGAAGCCTTGGGGTACGCCTGAGGGTGCACAGGCGCGGATGGGCCTGCCATGTGATCTGCCCAGGGCCTGGGGTGGAAGCTGGACGCAGAACGGAGGCGCCCCTGAAGCAGCGGCATCCAGGAGCTCAGCGACGCGCTCCAGCAGCACGTCATGGCCGCTTTCTTGCAGCCTGCACCGTAGCAGTTCTCGAGCCACCATGAGCGCGGCCTCCATGTTCGCTTGCTCCTGTCGGGTGTGCGGAGCTGTGGCCGCGGCGTGGTTTGCGGCCCTTGCTGCTGATCGTACCTGCCGCGGGGTGAGGGCAGGCGGCACTTGACTGCGTCGCTAGCGCCCCGCAGCGTTCTGCGGAGCGCGGGCTGCCTGAGGCGCGGGGTTGAGGTCACCTTGGGCAGGCAGCGCGGCGTGGGTAGGCCATGCCGCCCAGCGGTCGGTCTTGGCCATCGGGTCGCCGGACATGGGTGCGACGAAGTAGTGGAACGCAGTTCGGCGGAAAGAGGATTTCGGCGCACCCCTACCTGGCGCGCCAAATGTCAGATATCGGGTTTCGACAAAACCCTTAAGGTTCAAACTCTAGGGTGCACGCGAAGATCTACTTCCTACCTATCCACGTCCCAACGCCTCGCTATGAATCTAAGCTACACGATGAACAACACAAGGGACACAGGGTTTATACTAGTTCGGGCCACCGTTGTGGTGTAATACCCTACTCTAGTTTGTGGTGTGGTGGATTGTCTTAGGGGCTGATGATGAACAGTACAAAGGAAGAACAGCCTCGCGAGAGGTGTTCTTCTGCTGGTGCGGTGCTCTACTTGGGTGGATTCAGTCTCTGTTGGCTGAGTGAGAACTCGATGATGTCCCCCGCTACTGTGGTGGCTATCTCTATATGTAGAGGCCTTGGTCCTCTCCCCAAATATTGAGTGGGAAGGGAGCCAACAGCGTGAAGGAAATATGCCCTAGAGTCAATGATAAAGTTCATATTTATTTCCTTATATCATGATAAATGTTTATTATTCATGCTAGAATTGTATTAACCAGAAACATGATACATGTGTGAATACATAAACAAACTTAATGTCACTAGTATGCCTCTACTTGACAAGCTCATTAATCAAAGATGGTTATGTTTCCTAACCATAGACATGAGTTGTCATTTGATTAACGGGATCACATCATTAGGAGAATGATGTGATTGACATGACCCATTCCGTTAGCTTAGCACTTGATCGTTTAGTATGTTGCTATTTCTCTCTTCATGACTTATACATGTTCCTACAACTATGAGATTATGCAACTCCCGTTTCCGGAGGAACACTTTGTGTGCTACCAAACGTCACAACGTAACTGGGTGATTATAAAGGAGCTCTATAGGTGTCCCCAAAGGTACATGTTGAGTTGGCGTATTTCGAGATTAGGTTTTGTCACTCTGATTGTCAGAGAGGTATCTCTGGGCCCTCTCGGTAATGCACATCACTATAAGACTTGCAAGCAATGTAACTAATGAGTTAGTTACGAAATGATGCATTACATAACGAGTAAAGAGACTTGCCGGTAACGAGATTGAACTAGGTATTGAGATACCGACGATCGAATCTCGGGAAGTAACATACCGATGACAAAGGGAACAACGTATGTTGTTATGCGGTTTGACGGATAAAGATATTCGTAGAATATGTAGGAGCCAATATGAGCATCCAGGTTCCGCTATTGGTTATTGACCGGAAACGTGTCTCGGTCATGTCTACATAGTTCTCGAACCCGTAGGGTCCGCACGCTTAAGGTTTCGATGATAGTTATATTATGAGTTTATGAGTTTTGATGTACCAAGGTTGTTCGAGTCCCGGATGTGATTACAGACATGACGAGGAGTCTCAAATGGTCGAGACATGAAGATTGATATATTGAAGACTATATTTGATGTCGGAAGTGTTCCGGTGAAATCAGGATTTTACTGAGTACCGGGTTACTGGAACCCCGGGGCTTAATGGGCCTACATGGTCCTTAGTGGAAATAGAGGGTCAGCAGTGGAGTGTGGGCGCTTCAAGGCCCAAACCGAATTGGTTTAGGGCAAGGGGCCAGCCCCCTCTTCCTTCTCCTCCTCTCCCTTTCCTTCCCCTTCTCCTAGTCCAACAGGAAGGAGGAGTCCTACTCCCGGTGGGAGTAGGACTCCCCCTGGCGCGCCCCCTCCTAGGCCGGCAGCCCCCTCCCCCCTTGCTCCTTTATATACGGGGGCAGGGGGGGCACCTTGAAAGCGCAACTATCCCTAGGTGGTTTTGGTAATTCCTAACAACATATAGCTCATTGAGCTAACATTATTCCAAGATAAATATTTCAGGAAAAGCTCAATGAATGGCATGGAATGGATGAGAAAAGTGGAACCCTCAAAATACTAAGGATAAAAGGATTGGCTCAAGCTCAAAGCTCAAGACTCTACATTTTATATTTTAGTGATCCAAGATCACATTGAGTCTATAGGAAAAGCCAATACTATCAAGGAGGGATGAGGTGTTGCTTAATGAGGTTCTTGCTTCATAGTGCTTAGTGATATGCTCCAAAACCCTCAACTACTTTCCCACATCCACATATAACCTAAGCCAAAAGTCAAACTCGGCCCCACCGATTCTTTCTATCTGGCGCCACCGAGTTCAAATGTCATAGCCACCGCCACAAACCCTAGGCAAATCGGTCTCACCGATAGGGATCTTGGTCTCACGGAGATGGGATTGTAATCTCTATTTCCCTTCGTAACGTTTCGGTACCACCGAGATGAGCGATCGGTCCCACCGAGATTGCAATGTAAACTCCCTGTTTCCTTTTCGTAACATTTCGGTCCCACCGAGATGAGCGAATTGGTCCCACCGAGTTTACCTGACCAACTCTCTGGTTAGCTTATTACCAAAATCGGTCCCACCAAGTTTGTGTAATCGGTCTCAACGATATTATGTTATGCCCTAACCCTAATCATATCGGTCCTACCGAGTTGCATGTCGGTCCCACCCAAAATCCTGACGGTCACTAGATTTGCTGAATCGGTTTGACCAAGTTTATCAATTCGGTCCCACCGAGTTTGGCAAGTTGTGTGTAACGATTAGATTTTGTGTGGAGGCTATATATACCCCTCCACCTCCTCTTCATTCGTGGAGAGAGCCATCAGAACGAACCTACACTTCCAACTTGCATCTTCTGAGAGAGAACCACCTACACTTGTGTTGAGGCCAAGATATTCCATTCCTACAATATGAATCTTGATCTCTAGCCTTCCCCAAGTTGCTTTCCACTCAAATCTTCTTTCCACCAAATCCAAATCCTGTGAGAGAGAATTGAGTGTTGGGGAGACTATCATTTGAAGCACAAGAGCAAGGAGTTCATCATCAACACACCATTTGTTACTTCTTGGAGAGTGGTGTCTCCTAGATTGGCTAGGTGTCACTTGGGAGCCTCCGACAAGATTGTAGAGTTGAACCAAGGAGTTTGTAAGGGCAAGGAGATCGCCTACTTCGTGAACATCTACCGCTAGTGAGGCAAGTCCTTCATGGGTGACGGCCATGGTGGGATAGACAAGTTTGCTTCTTCGTAGACCCTTCGTGGTTGGAGCCCTCCGTGGACTCGCGCAACTGTTACCCTTCGTGGGTTGAAGTCTCCATCAATGTGGATGTACGATAGCACCACCTATCGGAACCACGACAAAAACATCCGTGTCTCCAACTGCGTTTGAATTCTCCAAACCCTTCCCTTTACATTCTTGCAAGTTGCATGCTTTACTTTCCGCTGCTCATATACTCTTTCCATGCTTGCTTGAATTGTGTTGAGATTTCTTGACTTGTGCTAAGATAGCTAAAATCTACCAAAGACTAAAATTGGGAAAAGGATAAGTTTTTATTTGGTCAAGTAGTCTAATCACCCCCCCTCTAGACATACTTTCGATTCAACACACCTCTAAACACAACAATTGATCTCTTGATCTCTTAGCCGTGTGCGGTGCTCCCCTCCACCATAGTCGTCCTTGATAATATTGTAGCGGTGCTTAGGCAAAGCCCTGCGATGGTAGAACATCAAGATCGTCACCACGCCGTCATGCTGACGGAACTCTCCCTCGACACTCGGCTGGATCGGAGTTCGAGGGACGTCATCGAGCTGAACGTGTGCTAGAAATCGAAGGTGCCATAGTTTCGGTGCTTGATTAGTCGGGCCGTGAAGACGTACGACTACATCAACCGCGTGGTTCTAACGCTTCCGCTTTCGATCTACGAGGGTATGTGGACAACACTCTTCCCTCTCGTTGCTATGCGTCACCATGATCTTGCGTGTGCGTAAGAATTTTTTTGAAATTACTACGTTCCCCAACAATGGCATCCGAGCCTGGTTGGATGCGTAGATGTTATATGCACGAGTAGAACACAAGTGAGTTGTGGGCGATACAAGTCATACTGCTTACCAGCATGTCATACTTTGGTTCGGGCGGTATTGTTGGATGAAGCGGCCCGACCGACATTACGCCAGACGCTTACGCGAGACTGGTTCTACCGACGTGCTTTTGCACACAAAGTTGTCGGGCGGTGTCGGTTTCTCCAACTTTAGTTGAACCGAAAAGGCTACGCCCGGTCCTTGCGAAGGTTAAAACAAGACTAACTTGACGAACTATCGCTGTGGTTTTGATGCGAGGTAAGTACGGTTCTTGCTCAGCCCTTAGCAGCCACGTAAAATTTGCAACAACAAAGTAGAGGACGCCTAACTTGTTTTTGCAGGCATGTTGTGATGTGATATGGTCAAGACGTGATGCTATATATTATTGTATGAGATGATCATGTTTTTAACCGAAGTTATCGGCAATCGGCAGAGCCATATGGTTGTCGCTTATTGTATGAAATGCAGCGCTTCAGAATTGCTTTTACTTTATCACTAAGTGGTAGTGATAGTCGTAGAAGCAATAGATGGCGAGACGACAATGATGCTACAATAGAGATCAAGGTGTCATGCCGGTGACGATGGTGATCACGACGGTGCTTCAGAGATGGAGATCACAAGCACAAGATGATGATGGCCATATCATATCACTTATATTGATTGCATGTGATGTTTATCCTTTATGCATCTTATTTTGCTTTGATTGACGGTAGCATTTTAAGATGATCTCTCACTAACTATCAAGAAGTGTTCTCCTTGAGTATGCACCGTTGCAAAAGTTCTTCGTGCTGAGACACCACGTGACGATCGGGTGTGATAGGCTCTACGTTCAAATACAACGGGTGCAAAACAGTTGCACACGCAAAATACTCAGGTTAAACTTGACGAGCCTAGCATATACAAATATGGCCTCAGAACACGGAGACCGAAAGGTCGAACATGAATCATATAGTAGATATGATCAACATAGTGATGTTCACCATTGAAAACTACTCCATCTCACGTGATGATCGGACATGGTTTAGTTGATTTGGATCACGTGATCACTTAGATGACTAGAGAGATGTTTGTCTAAGTGTGAGTTCTTTAGTAGTATGATTAATTGAACTTAAATTTATGATGAACTTAGTACCTGATAGTATTTTGCTTGTCTATGTTTGTTGTAGATAGATGGCTCGTGCTGTTGTTCCGTTGAATTTTAATGTGTTCCTTGAGAAAGCTAAGTTGAAAGATGATGGTAGCAATTACACGGATCGGGTCCGTAACTTGAGGATTATCCTCATTGCTGCACGTAAGAATTACGCCCCGAAGCACCGCTGGGAGCCAGGCTGCTGCAGATGCAATCGACGATGTTAAGAACGTCTGCGAGCAAAGCTGATGACTACTCGATAGTTCAAGGTGCCATGCTTTACGGCTTAGAACCGACTTCAACGACGCTTTTGAATGTCATGGAGCGTATGAGATGTTCCAGAGTTGAAGTTAATATTTCAAGCAAATGCCCGGATTGAGAGATATGAAGTCTCCAATAAGTTCTATAGCTGCAAGATGGAAGAGAATAGTTCTCAAGTGAACATATACTCAAAATGTCGGTATAATAATCACTTGATTCAACCGGGAGTTAATCTTCCGATGATAGTGTCATTGATGTAATTCTTCAATCATCGCCACCAAGCTACAAGAGCTTCGTGATGAACTATAATATGCAAGGGTTGGACAAGACTATTCCCGAGCTCTTCGCAATGCTAAAGGCTGCGGAGGTAGAAATCAAGAAGGAGCATCAAGTGTTGATGGTCAATAACCACCAGTTTCAAGAAAAAGGGTAAAGGGAAGAAGAAAGGGAACTTCAAGAAGAACAACAAACAAGTTGCTTCTCAAGAGAAGAAACCCAAATCTGGACCTAAGCCTGAGACTGAGTGCTTCTACTGCAAGCAGACTAGTGACTACAAGCGGAACTGCCCCAAGTATTTGGCGGATAAGAAGGATGGCAAGGTGAACACAGGTATATGGGATATAGATGTTATTGATGTGTACCTTACTAATTCTCGCAGTAGCACCTCGGTATTTGATATTGGTTCTGTTGCTAATATTTGCAACTCGAAACAGGGACTACGGATTAAGTGAAGATTGGATAAGGACGAGGTGACGATGCGCGTGGGAAATGGTTCCAAAGTCAATGTGATCGCGGTCGGCACGCTACCTCTACATCTACCTTCGGGATTAGTTTTAGACCTGAATAATTGTTATTTGGTGCCAGCGTTGAGCATGAACATTATATCTGGATCTTGTTTGATGCGAGACGATTATTCATTTAAATCAGAGAATAATGGTTGTTCTATTTATATGAGTAATATCTTTTATGGTCATGCACCCTTGAAGAGTGGTCTATTTTTATTAAATCTCGATAGTAGTGATACACATATTCATAATGTTGAAGCCAACAGATGCAGAGTTGATAATGATAGTGCAACTTATTTTTGGCACTGCCGTTTGGGTCATATTGGTGTAAAGCGCATGAAGAAACTACATACTGATGGACTTCTGGAATCACTTGATTATGAATCACTTGGTACTTGCGAACCGTGCCTCATGGGCAAGATGACTAAAACACCATTCTCTGGAACTATGGAGCGAGCAACAGACTTGTTGGAAATCATACATACTGATGTATGTGGTCCAGTGAATGTTGAGGCTCGCAGCAGATATCGTTATTTTGTCACCTTCACAGATGATTTGAGCAGATATGGGTATATCTACTTAATGAAACACAAGTCTGAAACATTTGAAAACTTCAAGGAATTTCAGAGTGAAGTGGAAAATCATCGTAACAAGAAAATAAAGTTTCTATGATCTGATCGTGGAGGAGAATATTTGAGTTACGAGTTTGGTTTACATTTGAAACAATGCGGAATAGTTTCGCAACTCACGCCACCCGGAACACCACAACGAAATGGTGTGTTCGAACGTCTTAATCGTACTTTACTAGATATGGTGCGATCTATGATGTCTCTTACTGATTTACCGCTATCGCTTTTGGGGTTATGCTTTAGAGACGGCCGATTCACGTTAAATAGGGCACCATCAAAACCGCTGAGACGACGCCTTATGAATTGTGGTTTGGCAAGAAACCAAAGTTGTCATTTCTTAAAGTTTGGGGCTGCGATGCTTATGTGAAGAAACTTCAACCAGATAAGCTCGAACCCAAATCGGAGAAATGTGTCTTCATAGGATACCCAAAAGAGACTATTGGGTACACCTTCTATCACAGATCTGAAGGCAAGACTTTTGTTGCTAAATTCGGATCCTTTCTAGAAAAAGAGTTTCTCTCGAAAGAAGTGAGTGGCAGGAAAGTAGAAATTGATGAGGTAACTGTACCTGCTCCCTTATTGGAAAGTAGTTCATCACAAGAACCGGTTCCTGTGACAACTACACCAATTAGTGAGGAAGCTAATGATATTGATCATGAAACTTCATATCAAGTTACTACCAAACCTCCTAGGTCAACCAGAGTAAGATCCGCACCAGAGTGGTACGGTAACCCTATTCTAGAAGTCATGTTACTTGATCATGGCGAACCTACGAACTATGAGGAAGCGATGATGAGCCCAGATTCCGCTAAATGGCTTGAGGCCATGAAATCTGAGATGGGATCCATGTATGAGAACAAAGTATGGACTTTGGTTGACTTGCCCGATGATCGGCAAGCCATCGAGAATAAATGGATCTTCAAGAAGAAGACGACGATGGTAATGTAATCGTCTACAAAGCTCGACTTGTTATGAAAGGTTTTCGACAAGTTCAAGGGGTTGACTACGATGAGACTTTCTCACCCGTAGCGATGCTTAAGTCTGTCCGAATCATGTTAGCAATCGCCACATTTTATGATTATGAAATATGGCAAATGGATGTCAAAACCTCATTCCTGAATGGATTTCTAGAAGAAGAGTTGTGTATGATGCAACCAGAAGGTTTTGTCGATCCAAAAGGTGCTAACAAAGTGTGCAAGCTCCAGTGATCCATTTATGGACTGGTGCAAGCCTCTCGGAGTTGGAATAAATGCTTTGATAGTGTGATCAAAGATATGGTTTTATATGCACTTTTGGAGAAGCCTCAGTATTTACAAGAAAGTGAGTGGGAGCTCTGTAGCATTTCTGATATTATATGTAGACGACATATTGTTAATTGGAAATGATATAGAATTTCTGGATAGCATAAAGGGATACTTGAATAAAAAATTTCGATGAAAGACCTCGGTGAATCTACTTACATATTGGGCATCAAGATCAATAGAGATAGATCAAGACGCTTAATTGGACTTTCACAAAGCAAATACCTTGATAAAGTTTTGAAAAAGTTCAAAATGGATCAGGCAAAGAAAGGGTTCTTGTTCAGACATAAGGTGTGAAGTTGAGTCGACTCAATGCCCACCACAAGAGAAGATAGAGAGAAAATGAAAGATGTTCCTATGCTTCAGCCATAGGCTCTATCATGTATGCAATGCTGTGTACCGACCTGATGTATGCTTAGCAATAAGTTTAGCAGGAGGTACCAAAGTAATCCAGAGTGGATCATCGACAGCGTCAAGAACATCCCAAATACCGAAAAGGACTAAGGATATGTTTCTCGCTTATGGAGGTGGCAAAGAGCTAGTCGTAAATGGTTACGCCGATGCAAGCTTTGACATCGATCCGACCATTCTAAATCACAAACCGGATACGTGTTTATATTGAATGGTGGAGCTGTCGCTTGGTGCAGTTCTAAACAAAGCGCCGTGGCGGGATCTACATGCAAAGCGGAGTACATAGCTGCTTCGAAGCAAAGAAATGAAGGAGTCTCGATGAAGGAGTTCATTTCCGATCTAGGTGTCATACCTAGTGCATCGGGACCAATGAAGATCTTCTCAGAAAATATTGGTGCAATTGCCTTGGCAAAGGAATCTAGATTTCACAAGAGGACCAAGCACATCAAGAGACGCTTCAATTCCATCCGGACCAAGTCCGTGGGTGACATAGAGATTTGCAAGATACGTGCACGGATCTGAATGTTGCGCACTGCTGACTAAGCCGCTTCCACGAGCAAAACATGATCAACACCAAGGCTCCATGGGTGTTAGAATCATTACTGTGTAATCTAGATTATTGACTCTAGTGCAAGTGGGAGACTGAAGGAAATATGCCCTAGAGGCAATAATAAATGTTTATTATTCATGCTAAAATTGTATTAACCGGAAACATGATACATGTGTGAATACATAGACAAACTTAATGTCACTAGTATGCCTCTACTTGACTAGCTCATTAATCAAAGATAGTTATGTTTCCTAACCATAGACATGAGTTGTCATTTGATTAATGGGATCACATCATTAGGAGAATGATGTGATTGACATGACCCATTCCGTTAGCTTAGCACTTGATCGTTTAGTATGTTGCTATTTCTCTCTTCATGACTTATACATGTTCCTACAACTATGAGATTATGCAACTCCCGTTTACCGGAGGAACACTTTGTGTGCTACCAAACGTCACAACGTAAGTGGGTGATTATAAAGGAGCTCTACAGGTGTCTCCAAAGGTACATGTTGAGTTGGCGTATTTCGAGATTAGGTTTGTCACTCCGATTGTCGGAGAGGTATCTTTGGGCCCTCTCGGTAATGCACATCACTATAAGCCTTGCAAGCAATGTAACTAGTGAGTTAGTTACGGAATGATGCATTACATAACGAGTAAAGAGACTTGCCGGTAATGAGATTGAACTAGGTATTGAGATACCAACGATCGAATCTTGGATAGGTAACATACCGATGACAAAGGGAACAACGTATGTTGTTATGCGGTTTGACCGATAAAGATCTTCGTAGAATATGTAGGATCCAATATGAGCATCCAGGTTCCGCTATTGGTTATTGATCGGAAATGTGTCTCGGTCATGTCTACATAGTTCTCGAACCCGTAGGGTCCGCCTGCTTAAGGTTTCGATGACAGTTATATTATGAGTTTATTTGTTTTGATGTACCGAAGGTTGTTCGGAGTCCCAGATGTGATTACAGACATGACGAGGAGTCTCGAAATGATCGAGACATGAAGATTTATATATCTCTACTACCTAAAAGAACCGTAAGGTTCCGTCTCCCTCTTACGTCGCTAAATTTCGTCCGACCTCCGACTTCGGCTCGCCCCTCTCCACTTCGTCCGCTGGTTCCATCTTAAGTCATGTTCTCTCTCCTTAATCGGCCCTGAAATCACCGGGCCCCGTTCCCAAAATCTGTCACACGATATTCTCGCTGCCAGATACATCCGCTTGCATCTACCCCAGCGCCCCATCTCCCTCTCCCAAACCCCACGGTGGATTTAGATCCAACATTCCCGTCAGATGGGGAAGGCAGGTATCGCGGCCAAGCGACAGCGATGCTGAGGAGGAAGACCCTGGGAACAAGTCCCACAACCGCTTCCTGCCCAGCGGGAGGCGCCGCTATGCCTGCGCAGGAGGAGGTTGCCCGGCGGGAATGAGGAGTCTCCTGTCGTAGCCCAGGCCGATGCTGATTCGGCCAAGGCGAGTAAGAGGGATGCAGGCCATGCCAGGGCCGCGCAGGAGGCACCCATGAAGAAAAAAAAGGCCCCGCAGGAGGCGTCTGCATGGAGATGAGGCAGCGGCTCGAGCTGCTGCGGCCGCGGCCGTAGGAGCTCGTCATCGGGAGGAGGGAGGCCACCGAGGCATCTAGCCGGTGCTATCGCTCTCTAGGGCTCTTTTCGTGCTGCACAACTACAAGTGCAGGTACGTGTTTCTTTCTCTCCACATATAAGATATTTGGTTGTGTTTTGTCCAATAACATCCATCTCCTGAGTCCTGATTACAAGAATCCGAGGAGGGGTTATCTGTGGAGAAGGCACGTCTTTGAGATCTGCAAAGGCCGGCTGCTTAGGACGAGGCAGTATTGTATGATAATCCAAGTTGTTGCCTTGTAACATGTGGTATTCCATGAGCTGTCTGTCGGTTGCAGAAAATTGTCTTCGATGGACTGTGAGAAAATGATTATCCTCTGTAGATCCTGCCGAGTTGGACATGTTGCACACATTTTAACGACAGAGCAGATCTCCATTCCTGAAGATCATAGGTGCTTTGTGTCTTAGTACATACAACTGCATACCTAGGATTTAGTTCATGCCGTTTGTGGGTATGCCTGGTGATAAGATGGTACAGGTCAAGAAGTATGTTGATCTTAGCCGCTTTCTTATGGACACATGAGAACTTAATTCTTTTTATTTCTTAAAGCTTGTATTTGTTTCTTTTTTGAGAAATGTATGTGCACAAATTGATATGGAAATTATCGAAGTTTAAGATGTGGGAATTATATGTATTGCCGACTCCGTTCAACAATTTTTGAACAAACTTGAATTTGTCCCGTGGCAAGGCACGGGCATTCAGCTATCATATAAATATTTGATATTTAAAATGTTTATTTTACATTCATTGTGCCATGTGCATTCGAATATGGTGTATCATCTTTTGTGTCAAAGTTGTTTAGAAATCATCATATATAATAACCTACTCGATCAAAATAGTTCTCAGGGTCCACCTCGACTTCAAGAGTTTGTGATGTATTCTTTCTACAATAAGTCAGTTCTATTACAAGCGAGTCTTAAAAACAGTTTGTTAGATGTTGTTTCTTTGTGCAATTTGGTGAACGTTTTCTTGAAAATTAGTATTGTAGGGTTATACTTGTGTGTGATATATTCTTTCTGCATTTTTTTACAAAGCGAGTATTTACAATAGTTTGTTAGATGTTTTCTTTGTGCAATTTGGTGAATGTTTTCTTCAGATTTAGGATTGTCGGGTTATAAGTGTGTTATTTTTGACCATTACAACTGTATTAAACTTTTTTCTCCTTTATGGGACATATATTTACATATCACACATAATGTTTACTTCTCCAAAAATACTGCATTTTAGTTGGAAGAGTTGGAGGACAGAGAGGAAGGGGGGAGGAGAGAGATAACGTGACATTTTAGCAACAGAGACGGGGTAGAGAGAGGGAGGGTGAGAGGGGGAAGTTTAGAGTGCGAAATGTAATACAAGTGCATGGATAAGTGTTTGAAATTCATAGTGTGTGTGGGTGATGGTCGAAGGAGTGATTGCGAGCCAGAGCACCAGTGAAAAACGCGGTGAACTTGGGTTCGAGAGGTGTAGAGGCGAAGATAGAGGATGGAGGAAGAGAAGAAGATTAAATTAATAGTAAAGGAAGACAATATTGTGTGATGTGCACGATGAATCTAAAGCTATATATTATATATGTTGAACCATCAATATATATATTGGCTCCTGTTGCAACACACGAATCATTAACTATTACTATTTGTACTCCCTTCGTCCCAAAATTATTGTCTTAGATTTATTTAAATACGGATGTATCAAGTCACGTTTTAGTATTAGATACATCCGTATCAAGACAAATCTAAGACAAGAATTTTGGGACGGAGGGAGTAGTAATTAAAAAATAATATAGGGTTTCATGTATCACTTTTGTTTTCACTACCCCTTCGGCCAACCTTCCCTCAATCACCTTAATTTAATTGATTTCTGAATCAATTTTATTTAATTTACTTACCAAACTTCTCATCAAAATATAAGCTAACCACGAGCCGAATTTCATAAACATTTATTTACACAATCAAATTAATATGGACAGATAAATGACAAGCTAACGTACTAAAATATTTATATTCCTCCCTCAAAAAAATATTTATATTCCGTTGCAACGCACGGGAATTGTCCTAGTTGGAAGCCTATATTTGGATGTCGGAAGTGTTCCGGGTGAAATCGGGATTTTACCGGAGTACCGGGGGTTACCGGAACCCCCCGGGGGCTTAATGGGCCTACATGGGCCTTATTGGAAATAGAGGGCAGCAAGGGGAGTGTGGGCGTGCCCCCCAAGGCCCAAACCGAATTGGTTTAGGGCAAGGGGGTCGGCCCCCCTCTTTCCTTCTCCTCCTCTCCCTTTCCTTCCCCCTTCTCCTAGTCCAACAAGGAAGGAGGGAGTCCTACTCCCGGTGGGAGTAGGACTCCCCATGGCGCGCCCCCTCCTAGGCCGGCCGCCCCTCCCCCCTTGCTCCTTTATATACGGGGGCAGGGGGCACCTCTAAACATAACAATTGATCTCTTAGCCGTGTGCGGTGCCCCCCTCCACTGTAGTCCTCCTCGATAATATTATAGCGGTGCTTAGGCGAAGCCCTGCGGCGGTAGAACATCAAGATCGTCACCACGCCATCGTGCTGACGGAACTCTCCCTCGACACTCGGCTGGATCGGAGTTCGAGGGACGTCATGAGCTGAACGTGTGCTAGAACTCGAAGGTGCCGTAGTTTCGGTGCTTGATCGGTCGGGCCGTGAAGACGTACGACTACATCAACCGCATTGTTCTAACGCTTCCGTTTTTGGTCTACTAGGGTACGTGGACAACACTCTTCCCTCTCGTTGCTATGTATCACCATGATCTTGCGTGTGCATAGGAATTTTTTTGAAATTACTACGTTTCCCAACACAACGACCATTTTGAAGGGGAACATCTAGTACATGTTATCCTGACTAAAGTTGGTCTTCGACTGCCAAAGGCACTAGTGATGACGCCGTCTTGGGCTCCACAGTGACCTCCGTCCTACCGCTCTGCTGGTCTTGGTCTCGTTGCACCAAAATGGTAATCTTTGCTTGATGCCTCGGTACTCCGCGCCTGCGCTTGCCCCCTTTGCACCAAAGAGGAAACGAGGACATCATGAGTCGGGCGCCTCGCTGGTCTCGATCATCACGGCTTGCGTCACGAGCACCTCGCGAGGTACCCCTGCCTTGATCTCTCTGCCTCCTCGTGAGCCTGCCTGGTGAGGCCGCCCCTGAGGAAGCCTTGCGTCGTCCGCCCCGCGAGGCTTGGCCCCTCGCGAGGGTCTTGAGCTTGGGTTGATGAAGATGGGCCGTACCGGGCCACCCCTTGAGCCACGCCGCAGGCCGCAGGCAGGGAAGTCTGGGGACCCCCGTTCCCAGAACACCGACAAAAATTGTCCTTCGCCAAGCATCCCAAGTGGGTGAATAAGAAAACGATGGTTTTCTCCCAACCCACTCGTCATAAGGGGTTTTCTCTTTATTCTTTTCGGAACTCTGTTTAGGACATGACATGAAGTCAATAGAGCCTCCCCGCGTCATGCCTTATATAAACCAACAGTGTCTAACATGGCATTCACCAAGTCAGCCAACATGCGGTTTTTCCTCTCAGCAACCCCGTTCGATTGGGGTGAATAGGGAGGTGTCCTCTCATGAATAATACCGTGTCCCTCACAAAATTCATCAAATACTTTGAGAAAATACTCTCCACCATGATCCGACCTAAGACGCTTGATCTTTCTCTCTAGTTGATTTTCAACTTCAGCGTTATAGATTTTAAAGTAGTCTAAAGCTTCATCCTTAATTTGCAACAAATAGACATAGCAAAATCTAGTCGCACATCAATCAATGTCATGAAATATCTCTTTCCGCCTTTTGTCAATGCACCATGCATCTCACATAGATCAGAATGTTTGAGTTCTAGAGGTGCCAAGTTTCTCTCCTCAGCAGCCATGTGAGGCTTTCGAGGTTGCTTCGATTGCACACAACCATGACACTTAGTTTCAGGACCCCGACTCAATGCCACACTGATCTAGCATGTAACACCTCATATCAATTTGCGGCCTCACGCACGGTATTCCCACGGGTGTTGCCTTACCAGGGCCGGGACCGTTTGCGCCTTTTGGCACACGTATATGATAGTGTCGCTATCATCCATATGACAAGGAGGCCGGGCTGACATGACTAGTCGTGAACCCAAAGTGGCACTAACTTACAGGGACAGGCATACATGACCCAGCAACGAACATGTCGGTCATCAGCGAGTGAATCTGGGCTGTAGCAACTGGCTAGCAGACTTCGTAAACCGGCTGTAGCAGGCTAACAGACTCCTAGAGACACCGGTGACATTTCCCGAAGGGACGTACACAAGAACGAAGAAGGACACATGCCGCCAACCTGATTGTTCCGAGCAAGAGCAAGCTACCATGGCTCAGTGGAAGCACTAGGAGACATTTCCCGGTATGAGAGGCTACCAAGGATAAACAACTAGATAGTCAGATCCCACACATACCAAGCATTTCAATAACATTCACACAATATGCTCGATATGTGCAAATACAACATGGCATCACAACATGACTCTACAACTCAAGTATTTTATTCAAGAGGGCTCCAAGGAGCGAGATATTACAAACATGGGTCTCATGACCCAACACTCGAGCATACAAGTCAAAGCACATGCGAAGCTCAACATGTCCGAAAGTACGTATATCCATAAATGAAGAAGGCTGAGAAGCCTGACTATCTACCAGATCCTGCCAAGGGAACAAGATCGTAGCTGAGGTAACAAGCTAAACGTCGAAGTCCACGAGGAACAACTAATGAGACTGAAGTCTCTCTGCAAAAACATAAAATAGGCAAACGTGAGTACAAATGTATCCAGCAAGACTTACATCAGAGCTATCTACATATGCATCATTATCAACAAAGGGATGATGGGGTTTAACTGCAACAAGCCATCTTTGACTCAGTGGCTATCCTGAACTACGACTGCAATATAACTCTTTTGAGGTGGCGCACACGAGTCCACATATTCACCAACCAATACACCACTATGGATCCGCTCCCGTCTTCCTACGAGAACGCTATCCATAGCACTCACGCTTATCTTGCGCATTTTAGAGTATCCACTTCAAGTTATCTATGAACTGTACAGGCAACCCAGAAGTCCTTTACCGCGGACATGGCTATTCGAATAGATGATGTTAACCCTGCAGAGATGTACTTCTTCACACACGCTCTCGTCACTTACCGCCATGTACACGTCATGTATCTCGGCAACCTTCAAGCGGAAGCCTGGCGAGGGTGTTGGCCACGACCGACTAACCACACAAGTCTCTAGTCCGTGTTTATCGCCTATTCGGTTCCATCCGCAAGGAGATCCGCCGAGGTGTCGCCACGGCCCCAAATGATGTGAGCAGGTTCCCAAGCCCACCATCCGGTGCCACTTGGTACACCATGCCACTGTGCCTAGTCTGTCCCAAGCCCACCTGTACCGGGTGCCACTTGGTAGACTACTAACACTACCTACAAACACCAGAAACAAGTTGCAACTCCTGGATAGAGATTGAGTTGATTAATAAGCCGAGAGGGTCAATTAAGGATCCCAATGTGTGGTAGTAACTATTCATGGATCACAAACACAGAACTCAGTTCCTGAGGATGGCTGCAATGAGACAACCCACCATGTACTCCTACATGGCCTCTCACTGCTACCTTTACCAAATCGTGTTCACACACTTAGCTCTCAACAGTAGGACATGTTCACAACTTTCCAATTCATCCCCGATGAATCAGACCTGACACAACTCTAAGCAATAGCAGGCATGACAAACAAGCATGAATGATTAGGCACATCAGGGCTCAAACAACTCCTACTCATGCCAGTGGGTTTCATTTATTTACTGTGGCAATGACAGGTCATGCAGAGGAAAGGGGTTCAACTACCGCATCATGTAACAGTTGAATCGTTTTTGTCCTAATGCAGTAAAAAAGAGCAGGAGCGAGAGAGTGGGATTGTATCAGAATGAACAAGGGGTTTTTGCTTGCCTGGCACTCCTGAAGATGATATACTTCTTCATCGGTGTCATCGAACTCCATATCCGAACACGTCTATCGACAGGGAACAACCACCGGCAACAGAGAAAGAACACAATCAATGCAATGCACAATATGATGCATGATCATGACATGACAATATGAGTGTGTTGGGCTAATGCAACTACAACCAGATGGGTTTGAGCTTATTTGAACCAAAGATTCAAATACAAACTCAAGTTATGGATTCATATAAGTGCATTAACATGTTTGACCTAAACAGCAAGGTTAAGTTACTTTGACATGCATGGAACCAGTACAAATGGATAGATTGGATTTTTCTGATCATTTGTCATTTATAACTTATTTCATTTGGAGTTATGATTGAATTTCTATGATTTTTTGAAGTTTAGGACATTTTTTGAATTAAATAAATCATTTAGATTTACTTAAATCCAGAAAAGCATTTATGACATCACCACTGCATCACCGTGACGTCAACCAGTCAACAGGGCGGGTCCAGGTCAAACCTGACCAGTGGGTCCCACTGGTCAGTCTCATGGTGCTAGCTCGAGTCACAGACAGGTGGGACCGAACATAGAATTAGACTAATTCTAACTAATTCCATTAACTGGTTAATTAAGCCGGTGGGGCCCGTATGTCATTTGACGGTGTGGTTTAATTAGCGGTGTCATCAGGCTCTAATGATGGACACGTCGGGGACACTTAGGCAATCGCCGGAGCCCGGCCGGCGGTGACCCAAACGACGCAGGCGCAGCTCGGATTTGTGCTACGGGCGATGGTTTGGCGCGCGGTTTGCGGCTATGGATTGCTGGCACACGCGTGCATCCATTTCAGCAAGCGGCAGCAGCTGGAATGGCCGGAGCTCGCCGGAACAGAGCTCGTGGCGGTGGCCGGAGTTCGGGTTTGAGCGGGCGCAGGGTTGCGGTGTGCTAGGAGACCAGCTGAGGGGTTGGGAGGCCCCCAGGGGGTGCCCTAAGTGCGGTGACGCATTCGGGAGCGAGCTGCGGTGGCTAAAGCGGCGACGGCGACATGGCCGGTGGAAGAAGCTCTCAGGCACAGCGGGGGATGGGGCTAGAGTGCACACACGCGAGGGGAGGAAGAGGGGTTTGTAGCAGGGTCTCATGGTGAGGTGGATGGTGCAGACGGCAGGGTCGGGGAAGCGATGGTTGTCGCGAATCGACGACGGTGATCCACGACGGCCGAGGGCGAAGATGACGATGGTGGCGATGAAGACGCGGCGGTGCTTCTGGGCTCAGCGACAGGGTGAGGGGTGGCCGGTGGACGTAGCAACAGGGAGCGGCGGCAATGATGCATTCGGGTGTGCGTGAGAGAACGAGATAGAGGAGGGGAACAAGGGAGAGGGAGAGAGCGAGGGGGTCCAGGGGGCTCTGGGCATCTCCAGAAGCGGGGTCAGGAAGGAGGACAAGCCTCCAGCACAAAGCAGGAGGTTGCCCTCGCCTCCTCAAGGCCCGCCACGCACAAAGGCACACCAAGGGAGGAAGGGGATGACTGGCAGAGCCAGTCGGCTAGGCCGATTGTTGGGTCGCCAGGTAAGGCCCAGGTAGCTTCTCCCTTCTCCTTTCTGTTTTTCCTATTTCTTTTTGTTTTCTATTTCCTGAAGTTTGTTTTGATTTGATTTAGATATCAAGTCATTTTAGTAGCTTCTGAAAAGATTTATGTGGCTTGATACAAAGTATTCAAAGCCACTCACAAATTTTCAGAATTGTTGGACTTATAATTCTTTTATAGGAGAATTAAATCCAACTCAAATACTTGTTGATTTAAATCCAAATGGCCAAAATAATTCCTAAAAAATGTTCCATATTTTTGGTTTGGGTCAGAACCCTTGAAAAAAATATCAAACATCATTGAAGTGCATTCTGGAAACATTGGATGCATTTTCCAGGGTTATTTACCCTTCTTTTAATTGAATTTTTGAGGCTTTCAAATTTCCTCACTTCGACTTTCAGAATTTAGACATGATGCATGGATGCAATGCCACTAATTACAAACATTATTCTAGGGCTGTGACACTTAGAACCTTTGGCAATAGTGAAATTCAGAATTAAACTCATAATGGATAGCCAAGACATCAAACCAAAATTAATACTCCCTCTGTCCGAAAAAGCTTGTCCCTCAAATGAATGTATCTAGCACCAAGTTAGTGCTAGATACGTCCATTTGAAAGACAAGCTTGTGACAAGCTTTTTCGGACAAAGGGAGTATGCCATAAACGAGAGTGCCAAACACTTGCATAATCATTAACACTAGCACAAATTTGGTTTACTAATTTATTGCAAAAATCTGAAAGGGAAAGATGGAACAAGCCTCCGCACTCATAGCCTTTGCCTATGAATTGTCCAAATCTCGAAACGATTACTTTATTCGACTATAAAACTACCTTAAACCCATCTCGACATAGAATGGAGCTGCTAACTAGATTCTTGTTCATAGTAGGGACATGTTGCACATTCTTTAGCTGCATGATCTTCTCCGAAGTAAACTTCATATCCACTGTGTCAATGCCACGAACAGAAGAATGTGACCCATTCCCATTAGGACGAAAGAATCCCTTGCGACACGATAAGAAATGAACAAAGAGACGCCAACACACACGTGAACATTACCACCCGAATCAATCCATCACGAAGATGATTGAAATACTGAAATAACAATGGGTAAATTACCATACTCATCAGTGTTGCTAGCGGTCACCATGTTGACAGTCTTGGAGCTCGTTTTCCCTCTACGGTCTTCATGTTTTGGGCATTCCTTGGAAAAGTGTTTGGGCTTCCCGTAGGCGTAGCACTCTACCTCACCCTTGTTAAGCTTCTTCTTCTTGAAGGTAGTGGTCTTGGTAGGCTTGTTGAAAACAAGCTTGTTCTTCCCTTTGTTCTTGTTCTGTGGGCACCTCTACACCATATTGGCGATAGGCCGAACTTCACCTCCTTTCTCAGTAGTGTCTTTACCCTGAGCTTTCTCTTCAACATCAAGAGATGCAATCAAAATTTCAACTGATATCTCATGTCTCTTACGGTTCAGAGTTGTGGCGAAATTCTTCCATGAAGGAGGCAACTTTGCAATCATGCACCCGGCCACAAATTTGTCGTGTAGAACACACTTAAGGAGTTCCAGTTCCTTCACAATGCATTGTATCTCATGAGCTTGCTCAACCATAGAACGATCATTCACCATCTTATAGTCATGAAAGCTCTCCATGATGTACAGTTCACTGTCTGCATCTGTTGCACCGAATTTAGCATTCATTGCATCCCACAGTATCTTTTCATCGTCTATGTGCATGTACACATCACACAGACGGTCAACAAGAACACTCAGAATGCATCCCACAAACATAGTATTGGCTTCCTGGAATTTTCTCTGATCTTCCTTAGACATTCCCTCTGGAGCACCAACACTAACTTGGAAAACTTTCAGAGCAGTAAGCCAGGGCGTGGTCTTCACCTGCCACCTCTTAAAGTGCACACAAGTAAACCTCAGGGCATCAGTGAATCCAGCCATAGTTAACTCAGTAAACTGCCTATAATTAGGTTTTTGGATTGTTGGAATATTAGGCAAGTTCATGATTAATTCCAGTAAATTATTCATGACTAGAACAAAGAATAACATGCAACAATCTAGCAAACTAGATGAACATGAAAGCATGCACAACATCATCACACATGAAACAACAGTTACAGAGATAGACATGAACAGATGACGATGGACGTACTGTTCGTTAGCTGCTACGAGAGCGACATTGTTGATGACGATGTTGGCGACTGTTGTTGATGGCGGTGGAGATGACGATGAGTAGCACCACCCGACTTGGATGGAAGACGACCCGTCATGATGAAGTTGAGCAGCCGCGCAAAGCGCTTCCCATAAACCTAATTCGTCCTCTCCCGGTGCATGATCGCAAGGATGGACGGTTCCCGAGACCTCCTCTCCCGCACGCCGACGTTCGAGATGGAGTAGACTACGGTGGCGACGCAAGTTGCAAGATGAGGCAAAACCCTAGGTGTTTTCAGTGCGTCTTTGGCCGAGGCCGGTAAGCTAGACAACGAAACAACGAACTTGTTTGTCAAGACACCAAAAAATAAACCGACAATACGAAGATGCACCCCTGCAAGACAACAGACCTGATCTTGGCAGACAGGGGTGGAGCCAGGATTTAGGCATAGGGGGGGCCAGATGACAATGAAGCCAGAAAATATTTTGTGCCTCACATACTACATAATGCTCAGCAAAGCGTTAACGGATCGAGCTTTCGAGCGACTTCAGGTGCCTATACCCTAGTGCAACGACGCAAAAATCACACAACCAAAATAACTAAAATCCGATGTAGAAGTTCCACATGATACAAGAGGAGAATTGAGAGATTAGTAGATTGTGTGATGTGTTTACGTTGTCTAGTTCGTTGGCTGCAGCCGGAATAATTGTGAGTGGAGCAGCCTGCGTCGTCATTGTCGTATGAACCAGATCTTATTAGGAGGGAAGACAAGAGGCAGGCCGGCCGGCGGCTAAGGCATATGACAGCAACGACACATCGCTAATCGACACTCACGCCAATCACGGAGATAATGCGTAGCGCCAGGAGACTTGAAGGAGGCCAATCATTGAATCTGCTTTGCCATGGACATAGAAAACAACTAACTAATGGGCTTTTACATGGGTCTTTTTTCCTTTCTTCAGAATTTACGCAAAGATAGGGGGGCCAAGCACGTCGTACCTATAAATCATATCGCTAATTAACCGCTGATTACAAATGTTCCCTCGATCGTTTGGGGGGCAGGCCCCGCCGCCCCTTTGGCTCCGCCATCGTTGGCATTCATTCACGCCAAGATGTCAAGACATACCGCCGCCCGCCCCGCCAAAGTAGGCGAAGCGTGGTGTCTTCTTTTTCTCTCCTTCACACCTCACAAGGCGTGGCGTAGAGAACCCATTATATAAAGAGATCCAACTCTTTCTTAGCTTCTGGGGTGGGACTAAACTTAAAACCACCACTTGCTATTTTATTCATGGGTCATTATTTGAGATTTCAGAATTTCTTAATGGGGTAAGCTATTTATTCTAGGGCAGTGATCCGCGTCGGTGCGCCGGCCCAACAGTTGGGCCGGTCGAGCCCAGGCCGTCCGATGCACTGCCTCCCAACCGTCAGATCGAGCCCCTTCCGCATCGTCGTCTACCTTCCGCGTCAGATCGAGCAACGGCAAGCGCCACGGGCCACCCCACACCCAGCCATGGGAATCTACCTCGTCGTCATCCCCGTCGCCGTTCGCCCTCGCCGTCGCCGTCGCCGCTCGCCGTCGCCGCTCGCCAGTTGGAGCACAGGTGCCCCATGGCCCTACCGATGCAGCAAAAAATGGACCCAAAGAACAAAATCGACCGCCGGTGCACGGAGTTCGTCGCCGTTGCAGCTCCGCCGGGAAGCCACCGCAGTAGTCAGTTGCATCAATAGTGAGTTGCCGATTCAAGCTTTTTGTCGCGGTCTCTGGTTGAAGCTTTTCAGAAATACAGTTGAAGCTTTTCAGAATTACGGTTGAAGCTTTTCAGAAATACGGTTGAATCTTTTTGTTGCGGTCTGTTGAAGCTTTTCAGAAATACGGTTGAAGCTTTTCAGAATTACGGTTGAAGCTTTTCAGAAATACGGTTGCAGCTTTTTGTCGCGGTCTCTGGTAGAAGCTTTTCAGAATTACGGTTGAAGCTTTTCAGAAATGCGGTTGAAGCTTTTCATGTCGACAATTGCATCTTTTTTCGTTGTGTACTCATGGGGGTGAAGCTTTCTATACAGTTGGTTGAAGCCTTGTATAAAGCGGGTTGAAGCTTTTCAATTCACAGTTGAAGCTTTCCAAGCTGACGGTTGTATCTTTTTTTTCTTTCGTAGTGTTCGCATGAAACTTATCTATTTCGTCGGTTGAAGCTTCTTCAAATACAGTTTGAAGCTTTCGCATGAATGGTTGTAGCTTTTTCAGTTGCATGGCTGCTTCCAACTCAGGCTCGCCGGTGCGGGAGGAACTTGTATCGGGGGGCGAGGGACTTGCACGGGATTGGGGCTGGCCGGCGGCGGGATCCGAGGGAGGAAGAAGAGGGCCAGCAGCGCGCTAGGCTGAGAGAGAAAGGAGGGGATCGGGAGGAAGAAGAAAGAGGGAGAAGATAAGGTGGGCCAGGGTGATGCGCGAGGCATACGATGGGGGGCTCATCGCGTGGCTCGCGAGCAACCGGCCGAATCGTTCGGCCGGCGCACAGCGATGAAACGTTACACTAAGGAGCTAAACAAACAAAATGATCCAGAATGAAGGTAAACAAACAAAAAAGGACAACAGAGGAGCCACAAACAATTGTGGTGTCATCTTATATGTGACATAATTATGTCACATCTAGATCAGGCTTATACATATTCAATATCTAGCTCTAGCCCACGTAGTAATTTTCATGAAGCGGTAAAGAAAATGCAGAAAACCCAATCCTTACCCGCTTTAATATAGGTATATATAGATATTACAATCTAGGAATTACAAGTTCTATAGGCCTGATCGTCATCTCAAACCTTAAGGTCGAACTCGAACCGATGCAAGGATTTAACACGGCATACCTCTGTGCGCATCCAACAATCAGGATTGAACATCCTTATCTCTACCAGAATCTGTGCTGCGACCTTGTTCCATTCCGGTACGAGACGTCGGCGCAGATCCTCGGACAGACCAACTTCCCACCCCCACGGCAGCACGGTCAACTCCGCCGCCGCGTTCCTCCGCACGCAGAAGGCCCGCAAATGGCCCCATGCGAGGGCAACGCCTGAGTAGGAGACCAGCACCTCCCCGCCGTTGGAGCACCACGGGTGAAGGGCGGAGGGGTTCTCGACGCGCACGATGAGCGTGAATGCCGGAGAAACCGTGGGGCCAACCGTCGCGTTAAGCCCCGTGAAGGCGGCCAGCTCCATGGAGAACACGGCATCTTCCGTCGTGGGTGAGGACAGGATGGAAACGATCATAACCACTAACCCGGCTGCCATGAATACACAAGGGAACGCATTGCGGGCTCTTAGCTCGATTGCACCCCAGGGGTCCAGGTCCACGTCCACGTCAATCCGTTCCGGAGCGTCGACGCTTATGGCAACCATGAATTTGTCCCAGGCCTTGAGCTATTGACAAGAATCACCGCCGTAAGCCGTAGCAAAATCCGATCACCAGAATATTGGCCGGTAACTCAACGAAAAACCTTCCTGTATATAAGGAGTACTAGTACCGAACTACCGATCCAGCACAACCCCTGCCACAAATAACGCAAGAGATATATATCTTTTAAACAGAAAACACGTGGAGAGATGGACCAGGTGAGCCTACAAATTCTAAACAGGCTGCTCATGAAAAAAGTAGAAGTGCGCCATGAAGGTTCGAAATCTGTATTCCCTTCGCGAGGATCTAAACAGGGCAGCGGTCGTTGTCCTGTGGATACCCCTCTTGTTCTGGATACCCCTCGGTTGCGTGGTTTTCCGCGTGAACGGCCTGCCTCCCAAATTCTCCGTTCATGTCAGCGAGGCCAGGAGTCCCGAGGCTCCCCGCGCGGCGGTCCCAGCCGATCCCATCTCCACTACCGGTACCGCCTTCAACATTACCCTGCACGCCGTCAACCGGCGCCCCGCGGACAGGTGCTACCGCCATGGCGAGGCGGTTGTGCTCTACTCCGGCCTCACCATCGCGTGGGGCCGCACGCCGCGCTTCTGCGTGGGCGCGATGGATACACGGGACGTGACGGTCGTGGCATGGGCCGACGACGGTGTCCAGTTGCCTACCTTGCTCAGAGACCAGATGGCGGTGGAGCGGCGTGCTGGCTCGGTGGAGCTCGATGTCGATCTGAGGTTGTTCCGGAGCGATGACGGCTCGGCCAGACCAACGTGGATGCGGTGCAAGGTGACGACGGGTGGACCCAAGCAGACGGATGGAGTTCCATGCACCGTATTCGCTCTGCAGAATTGGGCCTCGGATGTTGCCCCGTCTTGGATGCAGTGATTTTTAACAATGTGTTTGTTTTTCTACCTAGTTATGCAGGGACCGATCCCAACCTGTCAGAGGACTAAACATTTCGGTTTACTCGTCTAACCAGCATCTTGCCGAAGTAGTAAAACCATTAGAGTACTAAAATTTACTACCTCTGTCATGATATATTGGCCCCCTTTGTATTATATCAATTTTGACCATAAACTAAATTAATAAAATGTTAATGCATGTCATAAAAAATCATATCGTTAGATTCGTATTTAAACAGTTTTCAATGGTATAATTTTTTGTCACATGCATTGACATTTTGTTAGTTAAAACTGTGGTTAAAATTTGACACGAAGTGGACGGATAAATCATGGCGGGATGTAGTACTCCGAGCTTCCGCCGAGGAGTAAAAACACTCACCCGCTCAGTCACTGAGTCAAACACGCTCGCCTCATCTACCACTGCTTCACCGCCCAAATCACCACCCCGCCACCCAAATCACCACCCTGCCTCTTCCTATGGGTAGATCCTGCCGACGTTGCTCGCCGCCGCCCATCTGATCCACGCCGTAGCGCCTCCTCCTCCCGTGCCGCACTAGCCTGGCTCCTTTCATTCAAAGGAGGCGGCGGCGTGTGCACACGACATCAAGTCAGTGCACTTGTACGGGGCCGCCGACGGTCGTAACTTCCCCGACAGCTATCTACTGCCATCGGAACCGTCAATGGACCGACGGGTGGCCACTCCACACCAGCGGCAGGAGGACCGAGTAGCCCGCGAGCTTCTTGTGGCGGATGCTGCCAGTGAGGCATACATGGTGGAGCTCCGTCAACGCTTCCCGGAGCGCGTCGAGTCGGAACGCTGCCTGTACGCAGAGTTTGCCGCATGCAAGACCGAAGTCATTGATCTGTTGATCGATGAAGACAGTGACGACAACAAAGATGGCCCGGACCCAATGATTAGCGATATGAGTAGGGCGGAATGGAAGGCACTAGAGGAAGAATCTGACTAGGTTTCAAATTTCATTTCTAGTTCTATGTAAAATATCTTGCTAAAATTTTGAATTCCGTTTCTAATTCTGTGTAAAATATCTAGCTAAAATTTTGAATTTCGTTTCTAGTTCTATGCAAAATATTTGTGATTTGCACAATATGTTTTGATGTACTAGTTTGAAACTAATTTAGCACCTAATTTGTGTCATATGTCTTTTATTTGTTTCTACTACATTAAATTCAGAACTTCGGCTAGAAACGATTAAAACTTGGAGGAGTAAAAATACTCCACTAATGTTTACTCGCTCGTTTACTCCTCTCAAATTTAGGAGATCGGCTAGAGATGTCCTTAGGCCTTGTACAATGCAAAGTGTTAAGTGACGTGTGTAGTAAGGTAAATTCAACTTTTCTTAAGTACAAGTGCTTATCTCTATATGAGAGCTTTCTAATTTAGCGTCTATCCTATCAATAAGCACCAATGTTTGAAATGGTTCATTTCTCTAAGCACCTCTCATAAGCACCTTGCGATCACTACCGGAATCGACCACTTTGCCGAGTGCTCGAGAAACTTGACGAAGCCCTAAAAAAACTCCCCCCCCCCCCCCCCCGCGGAGAACTTTCTCGTGCGCCGTTTGTCACGCACTCGAGCTACATGTTGTCGAAAACCAAAGGGGTCATCTCGATAAAATAAAGTGACTTCACAACCGTTAAGAAAGATGTTCTCGCAGCCAGAGAATATGCTAATGTAAATAATTATATTAGAGTGCATTCATGCATCATATTTAAATTCAATGAAATTTGAATTTTGGAAATTTCAAAACCTCAAAATCGAATAAAAGGAAAAAAAAAACAACATTTATTCAGATATTCCAAAATGACTTGTTAAACCGAGGAAATTTTGAAGAGCTTATAATAAATACAAGACCCTTCCCAAAAAAAGTAAAGGTTTAACAAGAATTATTTTTGGCTTTGAATTAAAATCACTATTGTATTTGCATCGGGTTTATATTCATAACTGATAGAATATATAAGTTCAATATCTCTGAAATATTTTACGTGCACTTGGCTAGGTCCAAAGTAGCTACACAAAGTTCATAGAAAATTTGGCACTGATCCATGAGATCGAGAGGAGTGAGGCGCGTTTTACCCGAACCAGCAAGCAGTTGGCTCCAATTAGATCGGTCTTGGACCGGGTTCTTGCCTCCGGTGATTGGGAGGCTAAATTTCCAAGGTGTTCGCTCTCCGCGGTTCTCCACCTTGGCTCGGACCATACACCGCTCGTTTTGAATTCGGGAGAGGTTCTACCTAGTCGAACACCTCGTTTTTCTTCGAGGCCCAATGTTTTCTCCCCTCGGAGTTTGCAGAGAAGCCGGAGAGGGTTTCAGAGGTGTGGAGGGCGGTCCTCTCAAACCCTCCCCATAGATACGGCCCGATGTGCGATAGTATGGATCACTTGAAAAATTGTAGCCATCGTGCTAGGCATTTCATGAGAGGGTGGGACGCTAATTTAGATGGGGCTAATAAGGCTTGCAAGCAAGCTTTGCTTGCTGAAGTTTCATCTATGGATGCGGTGGATCATGAGGGAGAGATGGACGAGCTGGCTTGGGCCAGGAGGTACAACCTCGAGGAAGAGGTGACCGCTATCGCTTGCATAGAGTAGATGTATCGGCAACAATGGAGCCGCACCTAGAGAATCTTCTTCGGTGATGCTAACACCAAATATCACCATGCTATCACCAACAGGCGTAGACGCTTTTGCGAGATTAGGAATTTGAAAGCGGTAGATTCCGTCTTCTCGGACCCAAGAGAGCTTAAGGCTCATATTTATGGGTTCTATCGCAGGCTGCTTGGGGAAGATAGATGGGGACCCTTCCGCGGCGATTGATGTTCGAGCTTGGTCGATAGAGAAGTGTGGTTTCAAATGAGGAGAATGCACTGCTCATGGCTTGCTTCTCGCTCGAGGAGGTGGAGGCGGCTCTTGACTCCACCAAGACCAACACCATGCGGGCCCTTGCGGATTCCTGGTGATCTTCTACAGGCGGCTTTGGACCCTTCTTGGTCCTCTCAACTTAAGGTTGATTGCTGACTTCATGAGAAGGCTTATTGACATTAAACATATCAACCACGACATTCTGGTCCTCCTTCCAAAGGTGGTAGGAGCTAATCTTATTTGGCAATTCCACCCTATTTCTCTGATCAATGTAATCTTTAAGCTCATCGCGAAGGGGCCCGTGATTTGGCTTTCGCCGGTTACCCACCGTATCATTCACGCGAATCAAGCAACATTCATTAGAGGGCATAACATCTATGACGGGATCGCTACCTTGCATGTGGTCCTTCATGAGATCAAACTGAAAAGAGAGGAGACGTTCATCCTCAAGATCGGCTTCGGAAAGGCGTACGATAAGGTTAATTAGATATTTCTTGAGGTGATCATGCACAAGAGAGGGTTTGACCCAAGATGGACTAGCTAGATCATGCAACTTGTTAGCGGGAGATAAACAACCATTAACATCAACAGGGAGATTGGTTACTATTTTTGCAATGCTAGAGGAGTTAGGTAGGTGAACCCGCTATCCCCTTTGCTTTTTAATCTTATCGCCAATGCCTTTGCGGCATCCTGGATGGGGCCAAGTGGGCCAGCCACATCTCTAGCATGGCGGCCTGTGTCTGTGAGGGAGGGGTTACTCACTTGCAATATGCCAACGAGACCGTCATCCTTCTTAAGAATGATCCCCGAGAGATCAGAAATATGAAATTCCTCCTCATGTGTTTTGAGCCAATGTTGGGTCTGAAAATTAATTTTGAGAAAAGCAAGGGGTTCATCACGAGTGGGGAGGTGGAAGACCTTTGGAGAGAAGCTAATATGATGCACTACAAGCTGGGAGAGCTCCCCATTAAATACTTGGGGCTTCCCTTGGTTGATCGCCAAATTATTATAGAGGAGCTTTCACCCATCACTGATAGGGTTGCCACTCATGTGGAGCCATGGATGCGCCATTTCCTAGCTTCGGCGGGGGAGGGGGAGGGGAGGTTGGCATTAGTTAACTCCAACCTCTCCTCTATCCCCATTTCCCCATGGGTTTTTACTTTCTCCAAGACGGAGTCCATGACCAATTTGCCAAAGTCTGCTCCCATTTGTTCTGGGCCAAAAGGAATGGGAAACAAAAATATCACATGGTGAGCTGGTCGGTGATGTGCTCCCCCAAAGAGGTGGGAGGCTTAGGAATAACTAACACGAAAGTCATGAATTGGTGCTTGCTTACGAAGTGGGATTGGAAGATTCTGAGAGGGCAGGGAAGTGTGTGGCTTCCCATCTTTGCGAATAAATACTTGAAGGAGGACGACATTTCCTTTAGTTGAGGTGCGTGCCTATCTCATTTCGTGAGATCGATTAGGAAGGCTCAACACTTGCTCCGTTTAGGAACCAAGTTTGAAGTGGGCGGTGGTCGGCTAGTGAGGTTTTGGCACGACAATTGGTGGGAGACGAGGCTCTGTGCTATCAATTTTTGTGGCTCTTCGATATTACTGAGAGCCAGAATGCAAGGTAGCCGATGTATGGGTAGAAGAAAGGTGGGCCCCGACCTTTAGACGGGCCGTGGGCCCTCTTTAGGTGGGTCAACAGGATGAGCTGGCTTCCACTCTTGATCCAATCCGCCTCTCCCAAGGGTGGGACTTGGTATCTCGGCACCTCGAACCCTCCGGGGATTTATCGGCTGGTTCGCTTTATAAGGCTATTTTCGCCAACAATCTTGTTGTGTGTGAATTCCAAGGCATTTGGAAATCTAAGCTCCCATCAAGGATTAAGGCGTTCCTTTGGAAAGCAGTGCGTGATTGCATCACTTGTGGTGTCCTGCTTGTTAAGTGGAAAGGGCCCGGTGAAAGTGCGTTATATCGACTAGAGGGGGGTGAATAGGCGATTTTTATGAAATTCTTCACTGAGGAATTTGCCGGTGAGGAAATTCCTTAGCGAAGAACTATTTGCAGCGAAATAAGTACTCAGAGGTAAACATAACAGATTACACACATAGTCAGCATGATGAAATGAGGACTAGAATAGAGTACAGGAAGCGTAAACACAGGATAACAAGATGAAGACAAAGCAGATCAAGAAATTGAACGAGGAATTTGTGAAAGTCTTGATCAAAGTCTTCAAGCACGATATGAACAACATGCAACATGAGAATGAGGAACTGAATGAGTTGAGGAAATAGAACCACCGGTTGGTGAAGACAATGATTTGGTAGACCAGTTCCAAATGTTGTCTCGGTTGTACGTCTGGTTGAGCGGCCGAGTATTTAAACTCGAGGACACACAGTCCGGACACCCAGCCTCTCGAGCCGCAACTCAGACACCCAGTCCTCACCGTATTCTCCTTGAACTAAGACCACAGGCCTCGTCCAATCACTCGTGGTAAGTCTTGGTGACTTCCAAACCTTCACAGACTTGGTCACTCGGTGATCCACAATTCCTCTTGGATGCTCTAGACCTTGACGCCTAACCGTCTGGAAGAAGCACAGTCTTCAAAGGTAACAAGCGTCGGATCCACGCAGAATCAATTTCTTCAGTGATGCTCAATCACTTGGGGTTTTGTGGGGGTTTGGTTTTGGATTTTCCTCACTTGATGATTTTCGCCAAAGTCCTCGGAGGATGGGTTGCTCTCAAATGACAAGTGTCAAGTTCTTCTCGAGCAGCCAACCAGCTAGTGGTTGTAGGGGCGGCTATTTATAGCCTAGGGAGCAGCCCGACATGATAAGACATAAATGCCCTTCAATGATATGACCGTTAGGTGGATAAGATATTTTGGTCCGCCGTGCCAAGAAAGACAAAGAACGGTCGGAAATTTGACTTTCAAAGTCCTCGGGGCTATCATGTTCCTCATTGTGTAGGCAATTCACACCGGCGAATTCCTAACTCCTCGATCGAAAGAAAGTCATCAATGACTGTAAGAACTGCGTCTCATCACATCAAGAATTTGACTGAATCAGTATGCGATTTCAATGGCTTCACTCGAAGGGATTGGTAGGTGTAGGATTTTGAGTTGAGCATCACATGGAAATTTTTCCTTAGTATTTCCTCGACCCCTTTAACAATGCGGTGTTTCCTATGACTCAAGAAAGAGAAATGAAACTATGAAAACAAAAGTCTTCACGCTTCATATTCCTCGAATGAATATCAAGTCTTCATGGTCACACCAATTTCTTCACTTTCAAAGTCTTGAAAAGTCTTCGAATATCAAAGTCTTCAATCGAAGAACTTCATTTTTAGGGGTCGACTTTCTCTGTAAATATTAAACTCCTCGTAGACTTATAGACCTGTGTACACTCACAAACGCATCAGTTACTTAACCTATAAGTCTTCAATACACCAAAATCACTAAGGGGCACTAGATGCACTTACAATCTCCCCCTTTTTGGTGATTGATGACAACATAGGTTAAGTTTTCAACGGGGATAAACATATGAAGTGTAAATACTGATATTGAGGAATTTGATTGCAAGATATAGAAGAACTTGTTGGGGAACGTAGTAATTTCAAAAATTTTCCTACGCACACGCAAGATCATGGTGATGCATAGCAACGAGAGGGAGAGTGTTGTCTCGTACACTCGTGAGACCCGGCGAAGCGATCACAACGTAGAGGAAGTAGTCGACGTTCTCCTCGCGATCCGACCGATCCGGCGCCGTTACTCCGCGCCCCGAGTTCTTGACACACGTACAGCTCGATGGCGTCCCTCGTACTCCGATCCAGCCGAGTGTCGAGGAGAGTTCCACAAGACGACGTCGTGGTGACGATCTTGATGTTTCACCGGCGCAGGGCTTTGCCTAAGCTTCGCGACGGTATGACCGAGGTGGAATATGGTGGAGGGGGCACCGACACGGCTAAGGAACGATCTAAAGATCAAACTTGTGTGTTCTAGGGTGCCCCCTGCCCCAGATATAAAGGAGGGAGGGGGAGGCCGGCCGCCCTAGAGAGGGCGCTGGCTGAGGAGTCCTACTCCCACCGAGTAGGACTCCCCCCTTCCTAGTTGGAATAGGATTGGGGGAGGGGAAGAGGAAGGGCGCCGCCTCCTTGTCCTATTCGGACTGGGGGAGGCGCGCCCACCCCCGGCCGCCCTTCCTCTTCTCCCTCGAGGCCCACCGAGGCCCATTTACCCCGGGGGTCCAGTAACCTCCGGTACTCGAGAAATTCTGTTTTCCTTGGAACCATTCGAACTCCAAACATAGGCTTCCAATATATCAATCTTTATGTCTCGACCATTTCGAGACTCCTCGTCATGTCCGTGATCACATCCGGACTCAACTTCTTCGGTACATCAAAATACATAAACTCATAATAACCGCCATCGAAACCTTAAGCGTGCATGGACCCTACGGTTCGAGAACAATGTAGACATGACCGAGACACGCCTCCGGTCAATAACCAATAGCGGACCTGGATGCCCATATTGGTTCCTACATATTCTACGAAGATCTTTATCGGTCGATCGCATAACAACATACGTTGTTCCCTTTGTCATCGGTATGTTACTTGCCCGAGATTCGATCGTCGGTATCCAATACCTAGTTCAATCTCGTTACGCAAGTCTCTTTACTCGTTCCGTAATACATCATCTCACAACTAACTCATTAGTTGTAATGCTTGCAAGGCTTCAATGTGATGTGTATTACCGAGAGGGCCCAGATACCTCTCCGACAATCGGAGTGACAAAACCTAATCTCAAATACGCCAACCCAACATCGCCTTTGGAGACACCAGTAGTACTCCTTTATAATCACCCGATTACGTTGTGATGTTTGGTAGTACCCAAAGTGTTCCTCCGTAAACGGAGTTGCATAATCTCATAGTTATAGGAACATGTATAAGTCATGGATAAAAGCAAGAGCAACATACTAAACGATCGTGTGCTAAGCTAATGGAATGGGTCATGTCAATCGATCATTCCACTAATGATGTGACCTTGTTAATCAAATAACAACTCTTTGTTCATGGTTAGGAAACATAACCATCTTTGATTAACAAGCTAGTCAAGTAGAGGCATACTAGTGACACTGCTTGTCTATGTATTCACACATGTATTATGTTTCCGTTAATACAATTCTAGCATGAATAATAAACATTTATCATGATATGAGGAAATATATAATAACTTTATTATTGCCTCTAGGGCATATTTCCTTCAGTCTCCCACTTGCACTAGAGTCAATAATCTAGATCACATCACCATGTGATTAACATTGATATTTCACATCATCATGTGATTAACACCCATAGTTCACATCGCTATGTGACCAACACCCAAAGGGTTTACTAGATTCGTAATCTAGTTCACATCGCTATGTGATTAACACCCAAAGAGTACTAAGGTGTGATCATGTTTTGCTTGTGAGAGAGTCTTAGTCAACGGGTCTTTTACATTCAGATCCGTTATGTATTTTGCAATTTTCTATGTCTACAATGCTCTGCACGAAGCTACTCTAGCTAATTGCTCCCACTTTCAATATGTATCTAGATCGAGACTTAGAGTCATCGGATCGGTGTCAAAACTTGCATCGACGTAACCCTTTCGACGAACCTTTTGTCACTTCCATAATCGAGAAACATATCCTTATTCCACTAAGGATAATTTTGACCACTGTCCAAAGGATCTACTCCTAGATCACTATTGTACTTCCTTGCCAAACTCAAAGGTAGGGTATACAATAGATCTGGTACACAGATGGCATACTTTATAGAACCTATGGGCAAGGCATAGGAATGACTTTCATTCTCTTTCCATCTTCTGCCGTGGTCGGGTTTTGAGTCTTACTCAATTTCACACCTTGTAACATAGGCAAGAACTCTTTCTTTGACTGCTCCATTTTGAACTACTTCAAAATCTTGTCAAGGTATGTACTCATTGAAAAACTTATCAAGCGTCTTGATCTATCTCTATAGATCTTGATGCTCAATATGTAAGTAGCTTTACCAAGGTCTTTCTTTGAAAAACTCCTTTCAAACACTCCTTTATGCTTTGCGTAATAATTCTACATTATTTCCGATCTACAATATGTCATTCACATATACTTATCGAAATGTTGTAGTGCTCCCACTCACTTTTTAGTAAATACAGCTTCACCGTAAGTCTCAGATAAAACTATATGCTTTGATCAACTCATCAAAGCGTATATTCCAACTCCGAGATGCTTGCACCAGTCCATAGATGGATCATTGGAGCTTGCACACTTTGTTAGCTCCTTTGGATCGATAAAACCTTCGGTTGCATCATATACAACTCTTCCTCCGTAAATCCATTCAGAATGCAGTTTTTACATCCATTTGCCAAATTTCATAAAATGCGGCAATTGCTAACATGATTCGGACAGACTTTTAAGCATCGATACGAGTGAGAAAATCTCATTGTATTCAACATCTTGAACTTTGTCAAAAACCTTTTTCGACAAGTCTAGCTTTGTAGATAGTAACACTACTATCAATGTCCGTCTTCCTCTTGAAGATCCATTTATTTTCTATGGTTTGCCGATCATCGGGCAAATCCATCAAAGTCCATACTTTGTTCTAATACATGGATCATATCTCAGATTTCATGGCCTCAAACCATTTTGCGGAATCTGGGCTCATCATCGCTTCCTCATAGTTCGTAGGTTTGTCATGATCAAGTAACACAACCTCCAAAACAAGATTACCGTACTACTCTGGTGCGGATCTCACTCTGTTTTACCTACGAGGTTCGGTAGTAACTTGATCTGAAGTTACATGATCATCATCATTAGCTTCCTCACTAATTGGTATAGTAGTCACAAGAACAGATTTCTGTGATGAACTACTTTCCAATAAGGGAACAGGTACAGTTACCTCATCAAGTTCTACTTTCCTCCCACTCACTTCTTTCGAGAGAAACTCCTTCTCTAGAAAGGATCCATTTATTAGCAACGAATGTTTTGCCTTCGGATCTATGATAGAAGGTGTACCCAATAATTTCCTTTGGGTATTCTATGAAGACGCACTTCTCCGATTTGGGTTTGAGCTTATCAGGATGAAACTTTTTCACATAAGCATCGCAGCCCCAAACTTTAAGAAACGACAACTTTGGTTTCTTGCTAAACCACAGTTCATATAGTGTCGTCTCAAAGGATTTAGATGGTGCCCTATTTAACGTGAATGCAGCTGTCTCTAATGCATGATCCCAAAACGATATTGGTAAATCGGTAAGAAACATCATAGATTGTACTATATCCAATAAAGTACGGTTATGACGTTCGGACACACCATTATGATGTGGTGTTCCAGGTGGCATGAATTTGTGAAACTATTCCACATTGTTTTAATTGAAGACCAAACTCAGAACTCAAATATTTGTCTCCGCGATCGATCGTAGAAACCTTATTTTCTTGTCACGATGATTTTTCCACTTCACTCTGAAATTCTTTGAACCTTTCAACTATTTCAGACTTATGTTTCATCAAGTAGATATACCCATATCTGCTCAAATCATCTGTGAAGGTCGAAAATAACGATACCCGCCATGAGCCTTAACACTCATCGGATCGCATACATCAAGATGTATTATTTCCAATAAGTCGGTTGCTCGCTCCATTGCTCCGAGAACGGAGTTTTAGTCATCTTGCCCAAAAGGCACGGTTCGCAAGCATCAAGTGATTCATAATCAAGTGATTCCAAAATCCCATCAGCATGGAGTTTCTTCATGCGCTTTACACCAATATGACCTAAACGGCAGTGCCACAAATAAGTTGCACTATCATTATTAACTTTGCATCTTCTGGTTTCAATATTATGAATATGTGTATCACTACGATCGAGATCCAATGAACCATTTTCATTGGGTGTGTAACCATATAAGGTTTTATTCATGTAAGCAGAACAACAGTTTATTCTCTTACTTAAATGAATAACCGTATTGCAATAAACATGATCAAATCATATTTATGCTCAACGCAAACACCAAATAACATTTATTTAGGTTCAACACTAATCCCGAAAGTATAGGGAGTGTGCGATGATGATCATATCAATCTTGAAACTACTTTCAACACACATTGTCACTTCACCCTTAACTAGTTTACATTTATTCGCAACTCCGCTTGAGTTACTACTCTTAGCAACCTAACCAGTACCAAATACCGAGGGGTTGCTATAAACACTAGTAAAGCATACATCAAACACCTGTATATCAAATATACCCTTTTTCACTTTGCCATCCTTCTTACCCACCAAATATTCAGGACATTTCCGCTACCAGTGACCATTTCCTTTGCAGTGTAAACACTCAGTTTCAGGCTATGGTCCAGCTTTGGGCTTCTTCGCAGGAGTGACAACTTGCTTGTCTTTCCACTTGGAGTTCCCTTTCTTTCCCTTTGCCCTTCTCTTGAAACTAGTGGTCTTGTCAATCATCAACACTTGATGCTCTTTCTTGATTTCTACCTTCGTCGATTTCAACATCACGAAGAGCTCGGGAATCATTATCATCATCCCTTGTATACTATAGTTCATCACGAAGTTCTACTAACTTGGTGATGGTGACTAGAGAATTCTGTCAATCACTATCTTATCTGGAAGATTAACTTCCACTTGATTCAAGCAATTGTAGTACCCAGACAATCTGAGCACATGCTCACTAGTTGAGCGATTCTCCTCCATCTTTTAGCTATAGAACTTGTTGAAGACTTCATATCTCTCAACTCGGGTATTTGCTTGAAATATTAACTTCAACTCCTGGAACATCTCATATGGTCCATGACGTTCAAAACGTCTTTGAAGTCCCGATTCTAAGTTGTTAAGCATGGTGCACTTAAACTATCAAGTACTCATCATATTGAGCTAGCCAAACGTTCATAACGTTTGCATCTGCTCCTGCAATAGGTCCGCTCACCTAGCGGTGCATTAAGGACATAATTCTTACGTGCAGCAATGAGGATAAACCTCCGATCACGGATCGAATCCGCATCATTGCTACTAACATTTTCAACACAATTTTCTCTAGGAACATATCAAAACAAACATATGAAAGCAACAACGCGAGCTATTGATCTACAACATAATTTGCAAAATACTACCAGGACTAAGTTCATGATAAATTTAAGTTCAATTAATCATATTACTTAAGAACTCCCACTTGGACACACATCTCTCTAGTCATCTAAGTGATCACGCGATCCAAATCAACTAAACCATAACCGATCATCACGTGAGATGGAGTAGTTTTCAATGGTGAACATCTTATGTTGATCATATCTACTATATGATTCACGCCGACCTTTCGGTCTCCGTGTTCCGAGGCCATATCTGCATATGCTAGGCTCGTCAAGTATAACTGAGTATTCTGCGTGTGCAAAACTGGCTTGCACCCGTTGTAGATGGACGTGAGCTTATCACACCGATCATCACGTGGTGTCCGGGCACGATTTAACTTTGGCAATGGTGCATACTCGGGAGAACACTTCTTGATAATTTAGTGAGAGATCATCTTATAATGCTACCATCAATCAAAGCAAGATAAGATGCATAAAAGATAAACATCACATGCAAATCAATATAAGTGATATGATATGGTCATCATCATCTTGTGCTTCGTGATCTCCATCTCTGCAGCACCACCATGATCACCATCGTCACCGCGCGACACCTTGATCTCCATCGTAGCATCGTTGTCGCCTCGCCAAACTTATGCTTCTCGACTATCGCTACCGCTTAGTGATAAAGTAAAGCATTACAGGCGATTGCATTGCATACAATAAAGCGACAACCATATGGCTCCTGCCATTGCCGATAACTTCGTTACAAAACATGATCATCTCATACAATAAAATATAGCATCACGTCTTGACCATATCACATCACAACATGCCCTGCAAAAACAAGTTAGGCGTCCTCTACTTTGTTGTTGCAAATTTTACGTGGCTGCTACGGGCTTAAGCAAGAACCAATCTCACCTATGCATCAAAACCACAACGATACTTCGTCAAATAGACTCCGTTTAACCTTCTCAAGGACCGGCGTAGCCACACTCGGTTCAACTAAAGTGAGAGAGACAGACACCCACCAACCTTTAAGCAACGAGTGCTCGTGGCGGTGAAACCAGTCTCGCGTAAGCGTCTGGCGTAATGTCGGTCAGGCCGCTTCATCTCACAATACCGCTGAACCAAAGTATGACATGCTTGGTAGGTAGTATGACTTGTATCGCCCACAACTCACTTGTGTTCTACTCGTGCAAAACATCAAACCATAAAAACCTGGCTCGGATGCCACCGTTGGGGAACGTAGTAATTTCAAAAATTTCCTACGCACACGCAAGATCATGGTGATGCATAGCAACGAGAGGGAGAGTGTTGTCTACGCACCCTCGTGAGACCAAGCGAAGCGATCACAACGTAGAGGAAGTAGTCGACGTTCTCCTCGCGATCCGACCGATCCCGGCGCCGTTACTCGGCGCCCCGAGTTCTTGACACACGACAGCTCGATGGCGTCCCTCGTACTCGATCCAGCCGAGTGTCGAGGAGAGTTCCGTCGGACGACGGCGTGGTGACGATCTTGATGTTCCACCGCGCGAGGCTTTGCCTAAGCTTCATAACAGTATGACCGAGGTGGAATATGGTGGAGGGGCACCGCACACGGCTAAGGAACGATCTAAAGATCAAACTTGTGTGTTCTAGGGTGCCCCTGTCCCGTATATAAAGGAGGGAGGGGGAGGCCGGCCGGCCTAGAGAGGCGCTGCGGGAGGAGTCCTACTCCCACCGAGTAGGACTCCCCCCCTAGTTGGAATAGGATTGGGGAGGGAAGAGGAAGGGGCGCCGCCTCCTTGTCCTATTCAGACTGGGGGAGGCGCGTGGCCACCTGGCCGGCCCTTCCTCTTCTCCTCGAGGCCCACCGAGGCCCATTTACCCCGGGGTTCCGTAACCTCCGGTACTCAGTAAATTCTGTTTTCGCCGAACCATTCCGAACTCCAAACATAGGCTTCCAATATATCAATCTTTATGTCTCGACCATTTGAGACTCCTCGTCATGTCCGTGATCACATCCGGACTCAACTTCTTCGTACATCAAAATACATAAACTCATAATAACATCCATCGAAACCTTAAGCGTGCGGACCCTACGGTTCGAGAACAATGTAGACATGACCGAGACACGTCTCGGTCAATAACCAATAGCGGGACCTGGATGCCCATATTGGTTCCTACATATTCTACTGAAGATCTTTATCGGTCGGACCGCATAACAACATCGTTGTTCCTTTGTCATCGGTATGTTACTTGCCCGAGATTCGATCGTCGGTATCCAATACCTAGTTCAATCTCGTTACGGCAAGTCTCTTTACTCGTTCCGTAATACATCATCTCACAACTAACTCATTAGTTGTAATGCTTGCAAGGCTTCATGATGTGTATTACCGAGAGGGCCCAGAGATACCTCTCCGACAATCGGAGTGACAAAACCTAATCTCAAATACGCCAACCCAACATCTGCCTTTGGAGACACACTGTAGTACTCCTTTATAATCACCCGATTCGTTGTGACGTTTGGTAGTACCCAAAGTGTTCCTCCGTAAACGGAGTTGCATAATCTCATAGTTATAGGAACATGTATAAGTCATGGATAAAAGCAGTAGCAACATACTAAGCGATCGTGTGCTAAGCTAATGGAATGGGTCATGTCAATCGATCATTCCACTAATGATGTGACCTTGTTAATCAAATAACAACTCTTTGTTCATGGTTAGGAAACATAACCATCTTTGATTAACAAGCTAGTCAAGTAGAGGCATACTAGTGACACTTTGTTTGTCTATGTATTCACACATGTATTATGTTTCCGGTTAATACAATTCTAGCATGAATAATAAACATTTATCATGATATGAGGAAATATATAATAACTTTATTATTGCCTCTAGGGCATATTTCCTTCAGAACTCCCCCTGGATATGTGCATAATGAGGAATTTGCTTTTGAGGCAGTGCACATTTGAGGATTTGAATCATGGAGATCTCCCCCTATATCTTGTAATTCATACACGCATTTGATACATATACTATGAAGAATTTGAAATGCATGATGAAATATGGTGCTGATGAGATTCAAAGATGCATGCAATAGTATTGACTAGGAATGAGCATGCGGAATATCACATCAAAAGTATCGAGCTCAAATATCACATTGAGCATAGTGCTTCAAAAGCATCGAGTATAGCACGATCAAAATCGAGCATCGAAGCACGATCAAAAGTATTAGAGCACGGTGCAAAGTCAAGCACAATGCACGATCAAAAGTATCGAGGCACCATCGGTTTAAGATTACAACTCGATCCAATAAAAGTTTGGAAGAACGAGAGTTGTAACTTAATAAAACGCCCATAGTATAAACCCGCTTGAAGACTAACTCAGATTTCTCCCCCTTTGTCATCAAATGACCAAAAGGATCGGCGAGGACTAACGCCTGAAGATATTCAAGTCGATGGAGGCGCCCGAAGATTATCGGGTTGGATGTTGAAGTAGGGCCTGCCGCAGTGTCGTCCAAATCTTCAAATTCATCAATTTCGCGCGATGAAGAATAAGAGCTGGCCACCAAATCTGGAACTTTGACTCTCTTGAATTTCTTCGGAGGTGGTGCAGACCAGTCATATGCTTCTTGAAGACCCATAGTCTTCAATTCTTCCGCGGAATAGACATGATTTAGAACAGCCAAGGTGCGGTTGAGGGTTTCATGAAGGTAGTCTGGTTTTCTTCACAAGATTATCGTTGAGGTCATATTATGAAGAATTGCAGCAAATTGGCGCTTGACCCATTTCGATTGCGATCAACCTTCCGATGAAGGCTGAGGAGTTACTCACGATCGATCATCACCACAGGTCTTTGTGGCTTGAGGTTGTTTCTTGGTTGAAGTATTTGCGGCGGTATCATGCATAGCGTAATCGTCATTGGTGGAGTAAATGCAGCTTTGCAAAACCGACCATCAATGGGCGAGTGCCTTCATCAATTACATACTGCTGCCTTGCCCTTGTCATCGATGATGAAATTGGTCGCTTGAGGACTTCAATGGGCGGCGTGAAGCTGCCATGGTTGAGTGTCGACTTTGTAGTTCAAATGAAGATCTTGCCCTTATGAATCTCATGATCCAAAGGCGCATATGGCTTCAGCTCAAAAGGTGACATTGCAATATTGGCGAGTCCTCATGAAGAAATCATGGAAGTTGATCGGAGCGCCATGAATGATATTGAAAAGCATGTTCTTCATGATGCCAATGACGTCTTCATCATTTGAGTCGTGGCCTTTGATTGGACTCATAGTCTTCGTCAAGATTACGTACACGGTCCGAGGCACATATAGCAAATCCTTGACGAGGAATTTGGTTCGAGGGGCTTGGCACGGCTTCATGGCTTCATCGACTTGCATGAAGTGATCGAGACGATTCACGTTCATTGTAGAGGCAACGAGCGATTCATGGGGAGGATCAAGAGGAAGGACACGAAGCAATTCGATTCTTTGGTGCCTTGTAATGAGTATTTTCACCATCAATCCAGAACCCATGAGTTGATGTCTTGACATCTCTCCGTGATGTGCGGTGGCATAGAATCGAAGAATGAGTTCTTCATTCGATCCACGAGATATCGGTGCGAAATTCAGCAGCCACGCATCGTGAAGAACACGAATCTTGGCTCGAAGCACGGCGGTGATTCCATATCCACATGAGGAATATGCTCATGGTGAAGATCTTGTCCTTGTCGAATAGCGAGGAATAGAAATTTGCTTGTGTTGGAGTCGAGCGTCTTTTCCTCATTCGAGCGAGTCATAAGGATTGTGGCGATGAAGAACACATGCTCGGAAAAGAAATCTTCAGCCTTGAACTTTTGCTTGCTTGAGAACGGATTCTTTGGCTTGGGCGAGAGGAATATCGGTGATTTGCAAGACAACCTCTGAATCGCGAGCTCGGTTCTTGGTGAGAATTTCTGGTTCCTCTCCTTGTGCGGTTTGAGGATCGGCCGTCGGTTCTTGGCGCTAGTGGCTGGAATCTCTTCGTTGATGAGACGATGTGGGATGAGTTTCTTGAGCCCATTTGAGCAGTAGTAGTCGGTGGTGAGGAACTTGTTGAAGCGGAGTGAAGAGGGAGTATTAGGTCTTGACTTTCCCAAAGTCATCGTTCATTACAGTGTAGTGCTCCCAATATCCACATCTTCATCTCCTTTTCAATTTCCTCAACACCGCCTCTTCACCGTGAACCGAGGCACGGTGAGGAAGCAACAGGAGTTGAAGGAAAGCTTCCACTTCAATTTCTTCATCAAGCTGTTACAAGTAGCAATGATTGATTTTCTTCATCGATCCGCTTGGGATCATGTATTCTTCTCCAAAGGGAACAATTTCCTTGGATGACATGGATGAAATGGGAATGGCATCGATAGGATTTTCAATCGAGCTGGTCATTGGCTTCAATTTCTTCGCAGCCGAAGAATTTGACGCAGTTGATGCCTTCCTTTTCTTCACTGCAGCTCGCTCTGCAGCCTTTGTCTTCTTCACTTCATAGGCAGAAGGAAGAATTGGAGTTGGTGTTGGTGCATGAGGAGCTGAGGATTGTTGTACAGTTTCTTGAGCTGGCCGTGCAATTGCCTGTTTCCTTGATTCTTGAGCGCACCACTAGTGGATGCCACAGGAATTTCTTCAAAGAAATGAATGGAGTCATCAGCCTCGAACTTGTGTTCTCATCAAGACCTGCTGAAAGTCATCAGCGATCTTGGCATGTTCTTCAGCAGGCTGAGCAGATTCTTTAGCCTGAGGATTTTCTTGTTGCGATGAAACTGCAACAGTTGACATTCTCTTCGTCAGAGTGACGAATCTCACCTTGGCTCCTTGCCAGTCAGCATTGTAAGCATCAAAATCCTTGCTGAGTGCTTGGATTTCTAATTGAGCTTTAAGAAGTTCTTTAGGAGACAAGTTGATGATGTTTTTCTTCAGAAACTTCTCTTTTCTTGCTTTTGCTCTCTTCAATTCACGAGCCTTTTCAAATCTCCATTTCTCTTCAGAGATGAAATGGTTCAGCATGTGACTTTGACCAGGAGTCAGTGGCAGATCCGGAAGAGGAGTGTGTGGATCCTGATGCCACAGGTCAATGAAGTCTAGGATCTTCTTCGGATCCAAAAGCAGAGGCACACTTGTTCCTTTGGCTCTAGCGGCCTTGGTCGATCTGTCTCGATGATTTCTTCAAGTTCTTCATCGAGGCTTCATCATCGAGGGAACGTTGAATGCAACTGTTTCTTCCTTGGACTTGGCGAGGACCGCGTCCATTGTTGCTTTTGTCTTCACAAAGTGGGACTGTTGAGGACATTGGTGCGGTGAGGAACTTGTCAAACACCGAAGTAATGGAGAATCCTTGAGTCCTTTGACAAGTTGCAAGATGCACAGTGTTGAGGACTTGGAGGAGCTGCCGAGGATTTTGAATGAGCAGCAGCATCGAGGAATTTGCCGTGAGGGCGCAATGAGGAACTGGGCCGTGAGGGCGCCGACGGTGAAGCACTTGGCTTGCGTCAGAGCTTCTTTGGCATTGATTTCTTCGGTTTGACCGAGGGCTCAAAGCAGCAGCAGCAGCAGCAGATCCTCATTGAATTTCCTCACTTGCCTCCTTGGCTGTCTTGCCAATTTGGCTTGGCGCTGGACCATTCTTCAGAAAGTCTTCACCACGTTTGACGCTGGTGGGATCAGCAACTTGGCCAGGTGCCAGAGGAGCTCTTGGGCATGGAGGATTCAGAGCGAATTTCCTCATGTACTTAGGAGTGACATAGCGGTATTCTCGCCATTTTCGTGCCCATCTCCTTTCTATTCTCCGTATGCGCACTTTGCGCTGGTTCTTGGTTTCCTTGCCAAACTTGGATTCGTCAGGTGTGCAGTAGTCTTTGTATATTTCCTCAGGAATTTCAAAATCAGTCATGACTTCCGGTTTCTTTCCTCCCTTCTGCGGTCTCTTGCCATCTGCCATTTTCTTGGTGAGGAATTTGAACAATGAGCACTCAAGAAGTATGCAGTTTTTCTTGAGGAACGCTGCAAATGAGTTAAGTTGATGAGAACCTAGTGATTCAAAGAATGACATGAGTACAATGAGCAGTGTAGGTGCGAGGAATTTGGAGAGGTCATATCGTTCTTAGAGGATTTTTCAAAGAAGCAAGTTTTGAGGAATTTGACCAGTTTGAGCCTTGAGGAATTTCACTAAGCATTTTGTCTTAGGTTCGAGTTATCTGATCGAAAATCAGCACAATTGAGGAATCTTGAAGAAATGAATGCTTAGGAGATAAATCAAGAACATATGGTGTGTGAGGTGTTCATATGTGAAGATTTTGAAGAGTAAAACACCTTTGAAGATTTTCGAAAGATTTGAGAATCAACGAGTAATAAAAGTGACTTTTAATTACCCGAACTGAAGAACACGACGAACAGAGATGAACTTTAGAAGTTTGTCACGTTAGATCTCCCACGCCCTAACTTGGCGAGGAAGACGGCTACTCTGGCGCGAGTGAAGATTTCCGCGACCGGGCGCGAGTCTGACGGCGATGAGGTCGAGCGGTGAAGCTTTTCCTCACCGGCGACGATGGAGTAGCGGCGGCGCTAGGGTTTGAGGAGAGCTCGGCGAGAGACAGCGATCGGCGGAGTAAATGAAGTGAGGAGGGTAAAGGGGTATTTATAGCCATGGTGAAAAACTGTTCGTCCAAGATTTTGGACGAACATGCCCTCGCCTCTTCTCCTTCACGCGACGTGTGTCACCCACGTCTTGTGCGAGATGAGATCGTGTAAGATCATGGGTGATTAAACTAATACATCGTGGGATGCGGAGCGGTTTGGCGGTAAAACCGAAAACTTGGATAAGATTTGTTTAAAAGTTTAGTTCGCAATTTCTTCACTGTCAAGGACTAGTGAAGACTTTGAGCGAGTTTCAATCAGAACGCACATGAAGAATTTGTGAATAGATTGGGTTGAGTATAGCATAGAGGGGAAGGGTCCGATCACATTCACTTAGCAGAAATCGCAACTTGAAGAAATAGCAATAAGTGAATGTTGTAGAGGACATAAACTTATATATATATATATATAGCCAATGAAGAAAGACGACGGAAATGCTGAAGATTTTGCAAAGTTGAAGAATTTGCAAAAACTTAGGAATTTCAAAAATGAGGAAAAACTCAAATTGAAGATTTTCAACTTTGGTGGTGGCGTAGCTCAATCAGATAAGAATGATGATTTCGCATACACGCTGCGTACAATTGTCGTAGGGTTACGAGAATCAAATTCTTCATTGATTTCTTCACATTTAGAGTGTTATTCTTCATTGATTGAGGAACAACGTTTCTTCATGTGTTGCACATCTAAGTCATCAATTATGCATAAGGGTTAGGATGTGTGTCCTTTTCAAAGAACATTCGAAGATTCTAAGATATTTAGCTCACACCGCAACTTGCTAAATCTCTTCTCATCCAAGGGCTTGGTGAAGATATCAGCCAGCTGTTCTTCAGTCTTCACATGCTCGATGGAGATATCGCCCTTCAACACATGATCACGAAGAAAATGATGACGAATCTGGATGTGCTTAGTCTTTGAGTGCTGAACAGGGTTGTGTGCAATCTTGATGGCACTCTCGTTGTCGCAGAGGAGAGGCACATTCTTCACGTTGACGCCATAGTCCTTGAGGTTTGCTTCATCCAAAGCGATTGAGCACAAACATGACCCAAAGCAGCAATATATTCAGCTTCAGATGAGACAGCGATACACGCTCTGCTTTCTTGAGGACCAACGGACCAAAGATCGTCAGGAAATGACAAGTGCCGATGTTGACTTGCGGTCCACACGATCACCAAAGATAGTCGAGTCGAATATCCAATGAGATCAAAAGCGAGCCCTTGGGGTACCATAATCCTAGTGTTGGTGTGTGAGCTAGATATCGAAGAATATGCTTCACACCCTTATGGTGTGATTCCTTCTGCAGCTTGAAATCGGGCACACATGCAAACACTAAGCATTATATCCGCCTAGATGCACATAGGTACAATAAAGAACCAATCATGGAGCGGTATACCTTGTGATCAAGTCAATACCATTTTCATCGATGCATAGATGACCATTTGTGGGCATAGGAATTTTGACGCCTTTGCAATCTTGCATGCGAATTTCCTCAAGACATCTTTGAGGTATTTCTCTGAGATATGAATATGCCATTCTTGCTGACAAATTTGAAGACCTAAGAAGAATTTCAATTCTCCCATCATAGACATTTGATATTCTTCACTCATCATATAGGCAAATTCATCACTATATCGTTGGTTAGTACAGCCAAAGATAATATCATCAACATATATTTGGCACACAAACAGTTCACCATCATATGATTTAGTAAATAGAGTAGGATCGAGTGAACGGGTGTGAAGCCATTCTTCATGAAGAATTCCTTCATGTATCATACCACCGAGGGTCTTGCTTGAGGCCATAGAGAGCCTTATTTAGTCTCAAGACTTTGTCAGGATTCTTGGGATCTTCAAAACCTGGGGGTTGAGCAACATATACTTCTTCCTCAAGCTTACCATTGAGGAATGCACTTTTCACATCCATTTAATATAAGATGATATCATGATGGTTAGCATAGGCGAGTAAAATGCGAATAGCTTCAAGTCTAGCAACAGTGCAAAAGTTTCATCGAAATCAATTCCTTCAACTCGTGTGTAGCCTTGAGCTACTAGTCGTGCCTTATTCCTCACAACAAGGCCATTTTCATCTTGCTTGTTGCGGTAGATCCACTTTGTGCCAATGATATTATGCTTGCGAGGATCTGGGCGATTGACCAATTCCTAGACATTGTTCAGCTCGAATGATGTAATTCTTCTTGCATAGCCCTGAATCCACCCGCTCGAAAATGCTTCATCTACCTTAGTGGGCTCTGAGATAGAGACAAAAGCATAGTGCCCACAAAAGTTAGATAAGTGTGAGGCTTTTGAGCGGGTAAGAGGACCTGGTGCGCTGATGTCATCCATGATCTTCTCCACTTGCACTTGTTTTGCAGCGCGGATGAGTTGGTTGTCGCCGAGGATTTTGATCAAGATTTCCTTGACACCAATTTCCTCATCACGTTCTTGGTAGCATCACTCGGCGTTCTTCACGAACAGAATGAATTCTTCACCAGATTCTTGATGAGGAATGACATCCTCGGTTGCCTTGTGCTTGATAGCATCCTCGGTGCTGGTTCATCTAACACGAAGGTAGGTGCTCTCTTTGCGAGCCATTAGTTTCATCGAACCGCACATCTACAAATGTCAACAATCTTGTGAAGAACAATGTTGAAGACTACAGTAGGTGTCGAGTCCTTTCCGTAACCAAGCATAAAACCTTCATGTGCTTTGGTGCAAATTTAGAGTTGTGGTGAGGATCTCTAATCCAACATTTAGCAATCAAGACTTTGAAATAACTCACATTGGGTTTCTTGTCGTTGAGGAGTTCATAGGCGCCTTCTTGAAGAATTTGTGAAGATATACTCTGTTGATGATGTGGCGAGCAAGATCAATTGCATCAATCCAAAAACGCGAGGCGTTTTGTATTCATCGAGCATAGTCGAGCCATCTCAACAAGAGTTCTGTTCTTGCGCTCCACGACGCCATTTTGCCGAGGAGTATAAGGAGCAGATAATTCATGAGTAATACCAAGTTCATCAAGATAGGCATCAAGACCGAATTCTTGAACTCGGTTCCATTGTCACTTCGATATGCTTAATCTTCACACCAAAGTTGGTTGAAGCCCTCGAGGAAAATCGTTTGAAGACTTCCGCACTTCATGTTTGTAAGTAACAATGTGTACCCATGTATATCGAGAATAATCATCAACAATGACAAAACCATATAGAGATGCATCATTAGTGACTCTTGAATGATGATTAGGTCGAAGAGGTCCATGTGAAGCAATTCAAATGGACGAGTAGTGGTCATGATAGTCTTATTTGGATGCTTGGCCTTGGTCATTTTTCCGCTTCACATGCTCCACATAAGTGATCCTTGAGGAATTTGACATTCTCAATGCCAATGACATGCTTCTTCTTCGCAGCGTGTTCAAATTCCTCATGCCCGCATGACCAAGTCGTCGATGCCATAGCCAGCCTTCGAGGCTTTTTCAAGTAGACACATGGCTGGTTGTGGTCTGTAGAGAAATCAACAATATCTGATCTCCTCTCCTAAAGCCTTGAAGACTTTGGAATTGTCGACTTCCATAATCACAACACAATGATATTTGCCAAAGACAACAACCATATCAAGATCACAAAGCATTGAGATCGACATGAGATTGTATCCTAAGGATTCAACAAGCATGACTTTGTCCATGTGCTTATCCTTAGAGATAGCAACCTTACCAAGACCCAATACCTGACTTTTGCCTTTGTCAGCAAATATGATGTGCTTCAGAGGTGACGGTGATAAAGGAGCATCCATCAATAGATTCTTGTCACCAGTCATGTGATTTGTACATCCACTATCAAGGACCCATTCAGTAGTTTTGGGTTGGTCATCCTGCAGATGAATTAGTGTAACTTACAATCTCATATGCTTCATCAGTGAAGAATATGGTATCATGTTCATCAGATGAATTTCATCAAGCGATAAACATATATAGCAAGATGAGGGCGTGTGAAATGAAAGTTCATTTCATCATGATTCGCTGCGTCCTTTCGAGCATTTTGTCGTCCCAAAGAAATTCTTGAGACGTTCGAGCACGCCCGAGACTGACCCTGCAGAAGAGATTAGTTCTTTTCTTCACCACCCACATCCGGAGGGGTGGCAAAGAGTTCATCATCCTGCGAGCACCATGTGAGAAAGGTGGCAAAGATGCCAAACCATTTAAGCTTAGCATTGGAGGGGTTAGGGTAAGCATATGAATAAGCGAGTAATTCTTGAGGACTTATGAACATAATGGTTTGAAGAATAATGCACATATTCATAGCCCTTAGCTTTACCCTGCGAGACAGATTTGTTAGCATGATAATAATCATATGAGGATTTTGATCCAGTTGAGGAATTTGATCCTCGAGAAGAATTTGGTCCATATGAGGATTTGGATCCATATGAAGAATTTGGTCCATATGAAGAATTTGATCTGGGGTTCCGTTTCTTCACAGGTGGTGTCATGAGGACATTCACCTGAAGACTTTCAACACAGCTTTTGGGAACCCAGATTTTCTTCATAGGGGAACCGTTCCTGCAGTTAGTGCCAACATATCTAGCAAATACTTCACCATTCTGATTTTTGAACAGTTTATAGTTGGAGTCAAATGACTCATCAGAAGAATGAGGAGATTCACATGTAAAGCCAGATAAGTTAGATGGATCAACTAGAGGTCCCTTTGCGGCAACCCATGAGGTTTTGGGATACTGCTCAGGTTTCCAATATGTTCCATCGGCATTCAGTTTCCTCTCAAAGGCAATACCCTCTTTCCTAGGGTTTCGTTGAGGATCTGCTTGAGCACATCACAAAGTGTCGATGCCCTTTGAGGCTTTTGTACATGCTTGTCATGTACAATTCCTTCACCCCGCATTATCGGTGATACTAGCAAAGTCCTCGGATGAGGAATTAGTGATAGCAGAGGCGATGAAGAATTTGTAACAATTGAAGCATTTGAACATTCAGTGAAGAATTAGCGATTCACGTTCAATGCACTTTAAGCATGGAGGAACAAATTCTTCCCGAGAAGCACTGATTTGTTGAGCTAGTAATGAATCGCGCTCCTACGAAGATCTTCATAACATACTCTTAGCTTTTCAAGATCGCCTTTCTTTGAATAGCTTCAAGAAAAGCTTCTCATTGTCTTGCTTTTCTTGAAGAAATTCATAAGAAAGTTTCTCATGATCGAGACAAGAGGGAGTTATGATGACCTTGAAGGTTATCATACTTAGATCAAGTCTCTAAAGATTTTCGATCGGGGCTTTAGTGCGATCCATTTCTTCACCCAACATATCATCACTTTTATCTAGCATGTTTTGAACCTTTTCAAGAGCCCGTTGTTGTTTCACAGCAATTTTAGCAAGTTTAGAGTAGCTAGGCTTAAGATCCTCATCGATTCATTTTCACTAGAATCGGAGGTTGTATTTGAGTACCTTAGCTGCTTTTGCCATGAAGCAATAGGTGGGAGCATAGCCATCATTATCTTCATCGGGCTTGTTGGTGGAATCAGTTTCTTGATGTTGAAGATGGACTTGTCGACGAAAGCAAGAGTAACGGCCGACTTCGCCACACTGACTCAGATTCTTGAGACTCCTCCTCTTCATCATTTTCCTCAGATTCAGCTTCAGAGTCCATTTCCTTGCCAATGAATGCCCGAGCTTTCTTGGAGCTGCCCTTCTTGTGAGATGAAGACTGATGGTTTTGAAGACGAAGATTTTGATGATTTCTTCTTCTTCTTCATTTCATCAAAACTGTAGTCCTTGTATTTCTTCTTCTTCATTTCCTTTTCCCACTGAGGACAATCTTGAATATAGTGACAAGGCTTCTTGCATTTGTGACAAAGTCTTCTCTTGTAGTCACTGGATGAAGAATCACTTCCCCTTGAGGGTTTTCCAAAGCGACCACGTCTTGTGAATTTCTGGAATTTCTTCACCAGGAGAGCTAGATCCTGGCTCAGTTCTTCAGGATCACCAAGGCTACTTCCAGAATCCTCACATTCAGAGTCAGACACAACCTTAGCCTTCAAGGCACGTGGTTTGCCATAGTTTGAGCCATAGAGATCTCTCTTTTTAGCAAGCTGGAACTCGTGAGTGTTAAGCCTTTCGAGGATATCAGCAGGATCAAGTGATTTGTAGTCAGCACGCTCTTGTATCATCAGTCCCAGAGTATCAAATGAGGAATCAAGCGATCTTAGCAGTTTCTTCACCACTTCATGGTCAGTGATATCAGTGGCACCAAGGGCTTGAAGCTCATTCGAGATGTCAGTGAGGCGATCGAAGGTTTGTTGAACATTTTCGTTGTCGAGTCTTTTGAAGCGGTTGAAGAGATTCCGAAGAACATCAACTCGAGAGTCACGCTGAGTTGAGACTCCTTCATTTACTTTGGACAGCCTATCCCAGATAAACTTGGCAGTTTCCAAAGCACTCACTCTTCCATACTGTCCTTTGCTCAGATGGCCACAGATGATATTCTTTGCTTGAGAGTCGAGTTGTTTGAATCTCTTCACATCGATGGCGGTCGGTGTTTGATGGGATGAGGGACACCATCTTCCACAACATACCAGAGATCATTATCAATTGCCTCAAGATGCATCCGCATCTTGTTCTTCCAGTAGGGATAGTCCGTTCCATCAAAGGTGGGACACCCAGCCGAGACCTTGATCATACTGCGGTCGACATAACTAGAACTCGGTGGTTAAACCAAAATCACACGTAACAAGGAGTACCTTGCTCGATACCAATTGAAAGTCGTTATATCGACTAGAGGGGGTGAATAGGCGATTTTATGAAATTCTTCACCGAGGAATTTGCGGTGAGGAAATTCCTTAGCGAAGAACTATTTGCAGCGGAATAAGTACTCAGAGGTAAACATAACAGATTACACACATAGTCGGCATGATGAAATGAGGACTAGAACAGTACAGAAGCGTAAACACAGATAACAAGATGAAGACAAAGCGGTGAAGAAATTGAACGAGGAATTTGTGAAAGTCTTGATCAAAGTCTTCAAGCACGATATGAACAACATGCAACATGAGAATGAGGAATTGAATGAGTTGAGGAAATAGAACCGGTCGGTTGGTGAAGACAATGATTTGGTAGACCAGTTCCAACTCTTTGTCTCGGTTATGCGTCTGGTTGGAGCGGTGAGTATTTAAACTCGAGGACACAGATCCGGACACCCGATCTCGAGCCGCAACTCAGACACCCATCCTCACCGTATTCTCCTTGAACTAAGACCACGCAGGCCTCGTCCAATCACTCGTGGTAAGTCTTGGTGACTTCCAAACCTTCACAGACTTGGTCACTCGGCGATCCACAATTCCTCTTGGATGCTCTAGACCTTGGCGCCTAACCGTCGGAAGAAGCACAGTCTTCAAAGGTAACAAGCGTCGGATCCACGCAGATCAATTTCTTGATGATGCTCAATCACTTGGGGTTTTGTGGGGTTTGGTTTTGGATTTTCCTCACTTGATGATTTTCACTCAAAGTCCTCGGAGGATGGGTTGCTCTCAAATGACAAGTGTCAAGTTCTCTCGGGCAGCCAACCAGCTAGTGGTTGTAGGGGCGGCTATTTATAGCCTAGGGAGCAGCCCGACATGATAAGACATAAATGCCCTTCAATGATATGACCGTTAGGTGGATAAGATATTTTGGTCCACGCCAAAGACAAAGAACGGTCGGAAATTTGACTTTCAAAGTCCTCGGGGCTATCATGTTCCTCCTTGTGTAGGCAATTCAGATCCGGCGAATTCCTAACTCCTCGATCGAGCAAAGTCATCGATGACCGGAAGAACTGCGACTCATCATTTGAAGAATTTGATTGAATCGTATGAGATTTCCAATGGCTTCACTCGAAGGGATTGGTAGGTGTAGGATTTTGAGTTGAGCATCACATGGAAATTTTTCCTTAGTATTTCCTCGACCCCCTTTAACGATGACGTGTTTCCTATGACTCAAGAAAGAGAAAATGAAACTACGAAAACAAAAGTCTTCACGCTTCATATTCCTCGAATGAATATCAAGTCTTCATGGTCACACCAATTTCTTCACTTTCAAAGTCTTCAGAAAGTCTTCAGAATATCAAAGTCTTCAGTCGAAGAACTTCATTTTTAGGGGTCGACTTTCTCTGTAAATATTAAACTCCTCATAGACTTATACACCTGTGTACACTCACAAACGCATCAGTTACTTAACCTATAAGTCTTCAATACACCAAAATCACTAAGGGGCACTAGATGCACTTACACCCGGTGAAGGGAAGTACATTTGTGTGTCGCCGGCGATACTTGTGACCACATCTTTTTCGCTCCTGGATGGCTTAGTTTGTGTGGAGTGTGTTCAGAGAGGCATTTAATCGTTCTTGGGCGCTGACCAGTTTTGGGGGTTTCATTCTCCTCGCCTAGGAATTGCTGGGCAGAGAGTGTAGACTGGCTTGATTGGTTTTTGGGGCTGCGGCACGGGCTCTTTGCACGTCTAGAAACAAGGCCTTATTTGAGAGATTGTTTTCGTCACCCGACTGGCATTCTTAATAAATTCATATCCTTTTTGCAGCTTTGGAAGGTTCTCAGCTCTCGGAGGGACATGCCGCACATTGAGAGAATGTGCGCTCTCCTGCGCGACCGAGCCTCTGCCCTTCGTGCTAGGCCGCAGGAGGAGGAGTTGGGCTAGAGTGCTTTTGTCTTCTATTGCGAGGAGTTGAGAGGTGTGTTGTGAGAGGTGTCGCAAACGTTCTTCATGGTCTTCCTCGAGTTTGTGGTGGCATTAGCAGACGTGTCTTCTTCCTCTACCATCTGGTGCGGCTAGGTGTTGCATCGTCTCGCTCGCGCCTGGGAGGCGAATATTCTTCTGCTTGTTGTGTGTTTGTGCGTCTATGTGTCTGTGAGATCTCACTTGCACTTGGCTAGCTAGCCCCTGCTCAGTGTGAACACCCCCTCTCACGTGACGCGGGTATTAAGACCATGGGATCGACTAGGCTAGGATTTCGGAGTAGATTGAACTATCTATGATCTGTTTGTGTGTATACCTTAGCGTTCCGGCCATCACTGGTTCATCGATGAAGGTTTGCGCACGGGCAGCGACGATCGGTGTAGAGGTCGACGGTGAAGTGCGTGAGTGGCGGCGGTGGAGCTTCCCATCACTTCAGTGCCTCCCTCTGGATCGGATAGGGTTAGGAGTGGGGAACAGTGGCGGTGACGAACCTCGTCCCCCGTGCCCCTAGTCCCCACCTCCTCTTTATAGCACTGCGCGACAGGGGCCCACCAGCCTTGCTTGGGCTGGACGCCCCCGATCAGGGCGTGGTTCAAGGGCCCAATGAGCCGTTGGGCCCATTGGTGGAGAGATCAACCTAACAATCTCCCCCTTGATCTCATCATTATACTTTTTACTTTATACTTTGAAATAACTCTTTTTAAAGTACTCGTTCCATCACAGATTTGCATGTAGAGCATGTCTCATCATCACGGTTCATTCCTGATAGAATCAACACCTACAACACACTCCTCTGTTCTGAAATAGATTCTTTAACCTTGGGCCCTTTTATTGTCCGGAAATCTTAGACTATACCATAAAACCCATGTCGACTGTGTGTTCTCCGAACACACTGGGCGGCATGCCTTTAATAAGCATATCTGCAAACACTTGTCTGTTGCTTTTATACTTCAAGCATTTCTACATAATTTCAGACTTTTTCCTTTACAACGCATAACTCTGTGTCAGTGTGTTTGGCGTCAACACTTGACTAGTTGTCATAGGAGGGAAAAACTTAAAATGGTTATCGCTATTGTCAACCATTATCAACTCCAGGTACAGGTATACTTAACCATTTTGCCAGTCCCTCAGCCTCATATCAAGCTATAACATATTTTGCATCGCATTGATGGTAATTATTTCATTCTTTGGAGCTTTTCCACACCAAAACTCCAAGTGTCAAAATTAGCGACAATTGTGGATTTCGCTATACGTTTCACAACTCCTGTCTTTGTACTCACAATCTTTTGAGAGCACTTATTTCTTTCAGCATGAGGCCGATATCTTTGAGTCCATTCTAGTGATCTATATATGGACTGGACATTGCCAAAACAACCCAGATACGTGAACTATGTCATGGTAATATATTGAGCTTCAACAGCTGAAGCATATGGCACCATATCCGTTTTCAATCTTTTCTCATCAACTTTTGGAACACCATAGTTTCCGGTTCCATTACCCTTGACTATAAGAACATGCATAGGCTTTCTCGCATGCATACTTTAGAGACCTTTCTAAGCATGTCCATGCGACATTACTAATACCCCTTTTATTCTTTTCTTGGTGAATCTCGATAATTATGACGAGAGACACTCTACCGAGAACATTCTTTTGAACTTTGAGAACAAGAACTTCTTTTCTTCTCCTGCAGTAGATTGACATGACCACTAGCAAGTAGGACATCATCCACATGCACAGGATTATGAAATGAATTTCCCATTCTATAACTTTGCTTGGATACAATTGTCCTCTCATTTTCTTTAACCCAAAACAACATTTGATTGCTTTAGTCCATAAAAGACTTCCTCAGGCAGTATCCCCTGTGTTCTTTACTTTCATCTGATGTAACTCAGATCATGATGTCGATCATGATGTGCCACTAACACTCATTGTAATCTATTCATTTTCTTTGCACAAAATCTTTCGATTTAAGTCATGCTTTACACCTTTACATATTTCCTTTGGATTCACACTGACCTTGTAGACCCTTTACAGCCTACTATTTTGGCTCCATTGGAAATTACTCATGAGTCCCAAACATCGTCAAGATTCACCAATTTTATTTCATCTCATATAGTGTCTTATCATTTAGACAAAACAGACACTACTCAAAGCTCGATTGAGTGCTTTAACTGAGGTAGGATCAACCTCCGTTAACATAGACTTTATAGTAATCAGAAGTATCTGATTTTCTCATTCCTTGAGACCATCTGTGTCTCAGGTACTGGCACTTCTTTCATATGGGGCTATTGTTGCTCTGTCATTGCCAAGAGGCAAATTAGTTGTATAGTCTTTCATTTCCAAGAGGCAATACGTTTTATAGGGACCTTTATCACAAGATCCATGTTTACTCATTCCTCCTTTATAGAGCTAACAACAGGTGTTGTATAGGTCATACGACATGCTCCCCCAGATACAATCTATTCGAGTCTTAGGTATCTTCATACCATGCTCCCCCAGATTACTCCATCTTCACTAAGAATGGCGTATCTTTAAACTTTATTATTTGGGTTTATTCTGTTAAAACTTTCTTCTTTATGGCACTTTAAGCACTGTCTTAGTATTCCTTAGTATGCTTTCGAAATGGAATATAGGTATTTCTTTTCTTTAGGGGTATTATTATGATTGTCGTACTCCCCTAGACGATCACATTCTTCATTAATGGATATCTCATATTTCTTTCTCCCCCTCGAAATGTGGCAAGAACTTTTCTGCCAAAATTTCGAACACCATTCACAACTCTTGCGAATTGAGGAAACTTTGAGTATCTACTTCATTTATCTGATTACTTCATATGTAATGAAGTTATCTCTTATCTGGTATGGGAGTACTTTTTCCTTATGCCATTTCAAAAACTCAACAGAGTTCTTTATCATTAGTACTTTTGCAAGTCACACTTGCGTATCATTCTGATCTTTAGGTTCATCAGTAACTTTGATTCTATCCAGATTTATCGAGTGCTTAATGACCGTTACACATAAGATGTATGGTCGATACTAAGAAAGCATAATAGCTACTCCATACTTTTCTCCCAGAGTGGGACACATTAAAAGCACATGAGTCATCATGTCTTTCTCCTGTCATACAGGATAAGTCTGAGAAATTTCTGCCGCCATACGGCTTACGCAGGGATTTTCCCAGACTTTTCTTGCCATGCAGGTTTTATCATAATCATCTTTTCCCGGCATGCAGGTAATTCCCCGTAAGGGACATAAATGACAGAATTGGCTCTGTTGACAACATATTCAATCATCAAATTTAGGAATAAATCCAAATGTTCTTTGACACACATGGTTGATCCGACGTTGGTCAAATTAAACACATATGTTGCTTGTTTCAGCTCAAATCGTGTTGACTGAAATATTTTCTTCATAGAGAGTAGATGAAAAACATTCGTCAGCCGAGACTCTCAATGATCTATCTCTTTTATTTTGAGGCCATTCTTTAGAGAGAACATACTCCCTCACGTTATGACCTTTCTTGGTCATCTTTCGGGTCACAAGTACCCAAACATTCGCTTTCACGAGTGAAGGCATGGGAAACTTTTAGTCTGAGAAAAATTAGCCAATAATCAACAATAATGAGCATAAAAATAACCCCATGTTGATCTGGTTAAAAAAGTATGCACATTAAACTTTTAAAAACTTTCTTTTATATTCTAAATCACCGTTGGGTAGAATTAGAATAAAATATCATCCTTCTACATTAATTCCATATCACCTTTGGGCGAAAATGGAAATAATGCATATAACTTATAAACAATGTGATGATAGTGAAGGAAATATGCCCTAGAGGCAATAATAAAGTTATTATTTATTTCCTCATATCATGATAAATGTTTATTATTCATGCTAGAAATTGTATTAACCGGAAACATGATACATGTGTGAATACATAGACAAACATATAGTCACTAGTATGCCTCTACTTGACTAGCTCATTAATCAAAGATGGTTATGTTTCCTAACCATAGACATGTGTTGTCATTTGATTAGTGGGATCACATCATTAGAAGAATGATGTGATTGACATGACCCATTCCGTTAGCCTAGCACTTGATCGTTTAGTATACTGCTATTGCTTTCTTCATGACTTATACATGTTCCTGTAACTATGAGAATTATGCAACTCCCGTTTACCGGAGGAACACTTTGGGTACTACCAAACGTCACAACATAACTGGGTGATTATAAAGGAGTACTACAGGTGTCTCTGAAGGTACATGTTGAGTTGGCGTATTTCGAGATTAGGTTTTTTCACTCCGATTGTCGGAGAGGTATCTCTGGGCCCTCTCGGTAATGCACATCACTATAAGCCTTGCAAGCAATGTGACCAATGAGTTGGTTATGGGATGATGCATTACGTAACGAGTAAAGAGACTTGCCGGTAACGAGATTGAACTAGGTATTGGATACCGACGATCAAATCTCGGGCAAGTAACATACCAATGACAAAGGGAACAACGTATGTTGTTATGCGGTTTGACCGATAAAGATCTTCGTAGAATATGTAGGAACCAATATGGGCATCTAGGTTCTGCTATTGGTTATTGACCGAGAATAGTTCTAGGTCATGTCTACATAGTTCTCGAACCCGTAGGGTCCGCACGCTTAACGTTACGATGACAGTTTTATTATGAGTTTATAAGTTTTGATGTACCGAAGTTTGTTCGCAGTCCCGGATGTGATCACGGACGTGACGAGGAGTCTCGAAATGGTCGAGACATAAAGATTGATATATTGGAAGCCTATTATTGGACATCGGAATCGTTCCGGGTGAAATCGGCATTTTACCGGAGTACCGGGAGGTTACCGGAACCCCCCGGGGGGTTATTGGGCCTACATGGGCCTCGAGGAGAAGAGGGAAGGAGGCGGGAGGGGCCGCCCTCCCCTTCCTAGTCTGAATAGGACAAGGGAAGGGGGGCGGCGCCCCCCCCCCCTTCCTTCCCCTCTTCCTCCTCTTTCCCCTTCTCCTATTCCAACTAGGAAGAAGGAGTCCTACTCCGGTGGGATTAGGACTCCCCCTTGGCGCGCCCTCCTTGGCGGCCGCCTCCTCCCCCAGCTCCTTTATATACGGGCGGGGGCACCCCATAGACACACAAGTTGATCTACGGATCGTTCCTTAGCCGTGTCGGTGCCCCTTCCACCATATTCCACCTCGGTCATATCGTCATGGAGTTTACACGAAGCCTGCGCCGATAGAACATCATCACCGTCACCATGCTGTCGTCTTGTGGAACTCATCCTGACACTTTGCTGGATCGAGTCCGGAATCGTCATCGAGCGAGCGTGTGCTGAACTTCGGAGGTGCCGTGCGTTCGGTACTTGGATCGGTCGGATCGTGAAGGCGTCGACTACATCAACCGCGTTGTCATAACGCTTCGCTTCACGGTCTATGAGGCGTGGACAATAGTCTCCCTCTCGTTGCTATGCATCACCATGATCTTGCGTGTGCGTAGGAAATTTTTGAAATTACTCGTTCCCCAACGGTGGCATCGAGCCTAGGTTTTATCGTTGATGTTATATGCACGAGTAGAACACAAGTGAGTTGTGGGCGATACAAGTCATCTTGCTTACCAAAGCATGTCATACTTTGGTTGGCGGTATTGTGAGATGAAGCGGCCGGACCGACATTACGCGTCGTTCTGCGCGAGACTGGTTTCACCGTTCGAGCACTCGTGCTTAAAGGTGGCTGGCGGGTGTCTGTCTCTCTCACTTTAGCTGAATCGAGTGTGGCTCGCCGGTCCTTGCAAAGGTTAAAACAGCACTAACTTGACGAACTATCATTGTGGTTTTTGATGCGTAGGTAAGAACGGTTCTTGCTAAGCCCGTAGCAGCCACGTAAAATTTGCAACAACAAAGTAGAGGACGTCTAACTTGTTTTTGCAGGGCATGTTGTGATGTGATATGGTCAAGGCGTGGTGCTATATTTTATTGTATGAGATGATCATGTTTTGTAACCGAAGTTATCGGCAATCGGCAGGAGCCATATGGTTGTCGCTTTATTGTATGAAATGCAAACGCATACATAATTGCTTTAGTTTATCACTAAGCGGTAGCGATAGTCGTAGAAGCAATAGATGGCGTAACGACAACGATGCTACGATGGAGATCAAGGTGTCGCGCCGGTGGCGATGGTGATCATGGCGATTAGCGAAGATGGAGATCACAAGCACAAGATGATGATGGCCATATCATATCACTTATATTGATTGCATGTGATGTTTATCCTTTATGCATCTTATCTTGCTTTGATTGGCGGTAGCATTTTAAGATGATCTCTCACTAATAATCAAGAAGTGTTCTCCACGAGTATGCACCGTTGCGAAAGTTCTTCGTCTTTGAGACACCACGTGATGATCGGGTGTGATAGGCTCTATGTTCAAATACAGCGGGTGCAAAACAGTTGCACACGCGAATACTCAGTCATACTTGACGAGCCTAGCATATGCAGATATGGCCTCGGAACACGAGACCGAAAGGTCGAGCGTGAATCATATAGTAGATATGATCAACATAGTGATGTTCACCATTGAAACTACTCCATCTCACGTGATGATCGGACATGGTTTAGTTGATTTGGATCACGTGATCACTTAGATGACTAGAGAGATGTCTGTCTAAGTGGGAGTTCTTAAGTAATATGATTAATTGAACTTAAATTTATCATGAACTTAGTACCGATAGTATTTTGCTTGTCTATGTTTGTTTGTAGATAGATGGCTCGTCTTTGTTGTTCCGTTGAATTTTAATGCGTTCCTTGAGAAAGCAAAGTTGAAAGATGATGGTAGCAATTACACGGATCGGGTCCGTAACTTTGAGGATTATCCTCATTGCTGCACGTAAAAGTTACGTCCCGGAAGCACCGCTAGGTGCCGAACTTCTTCAGATCTGGCCCGACAACGTTAAGAACGTCTGGCGAGCAAAGTGATGACTACTCGATAGTTCGATGTGTCATGCTTTACGGCTTAGAACCGGGTCTTCAACGATGTTTTGAGCGTCATGGAGCATATGAGATGTTCCAGAGTTGAAGTTAATATTTCAAGCAAATGCCCGGATTGAGAGATATGAAGTCTCTAATAAGTTCTCTGACTGCAAGATGGAGGAGAATAGTTCACGGTGAACATATACTCAAAATGTGCGGGTATAATAATCACTTGATTCAAGCGGGAGTTAATCTTCACGATGATAGTGTCATTGACAAATTCTCCAATCACTGCCACCAAGCTACAAGAGCTTCGTGATGAACTATAATATGCAAGGGATGAACAAGACTATTCTGAGCTCTTACGCAATGCTAAAAGCAGCGGAGGTAGAAATCAGAAGGAGCATCAAGTGTTGATGGTTAACAAGACCACGAGTTTCAAGAAAAGGGCAAAGGGAAGAAGAAGGGAACTTCAAAAGAACGGCAAGCAAGTTGCTGCTCAAGAGAAGAAACCCAAGTCGGACCTAAACACAAACCGAGTGCTTCTCTTTAGCAAGCGGTGGACATTGGAAGCGGAACTGCCCCAAGTATTTGGCGGATAAGAAGGATGGCAAAGTGAACAAATGTATATGTGATATACATGTTATTGATGTGTACCTTACTAATGCTCGTAGTAGCACCTAGGTATTTGATCTGGTTACATTGCTAATATTTGCAACTCAAAGCAGGGACTACGGATTAGCGAAGATTGGCTAAGGCGAGGTGAGATCTTGGCGTGGGAAATGGTTCCAAAGTCGATGTGATCGCGGTCGACACGCTACCTCTACATCTACCATCGGGATTAGTTTTAGACCTAAATAATTGTTATTTGGTGCCAGCGTTGAGCATGAACATTATATCTGGATCTTGTTTGATGCGAGGCGGTTATTCATTTAAATCGAGAGAATAATGGTTGTTCTATTTATATGAGTAATATCTTTTATGGTCATGCACCTTTGAAGAGTGGTCTATTTTATTGAATCTCGATAGTAGTGATACACATATTCATAGTGTTGAAACCAAAAGATGCAGAGTTGATAACGATAGTGCAACTTATTTGTGGCACTTGTCATTTAGGTCATATCGATGTAAAGCGCATGAAGAAACTCCATCTTGATGGGCTTTTGGAATCACTTGATTATGAATCACTTGGTACTTGCGAACCGTGCCTCATGGGCAAGATGACTAAAACGCCGTTCTCCGGAACTATGGGCGAGCAACTGATTTGTTGGAAATCATACATACTCATGTTTGTGGTCCAATGAATGTTGAGGCTCATGGCGGATATCGTTATTTTCTCACCTTCACGAGATGATTTGAGCAGATATGGGTAAATCTACTTAATGAAACACAAGTCGAAACATTTGAAAAGTTCAAAGAATTTCAGAGTGAAGTGGAAAATCATCATAACAAAAAATAAAGTTTCTACGATCTGATCGTGGAGGAGAATATTTGAGTTCTGAGTTTGGTCTACACTTGAAACAATGCGGAATAGTTTAGCAACTCACGCCACCGGAACACCACAGCGAAATGGTGTGTCCGAACGTCGTAATCGCACTTTACTAGATATGGTGCGATCTATGATGTCTCTTACTGATTTACCACTATCGTTTTGGGGTTATGCTTTAGAGATGGCCGCATTCACGTTAAATATGGCACCATCAAAATCCGTTGAGACGACGCCTTATGAACTGTGGTTTGGCAAGAAACCAAAGTTGTCGTTTCTTAAAGTTTGGGGCTACGATGCTTATGTGAAGAAACTTCAACCAGATAAGCTCGAACCCAAATTGGATAAATGTGTCTTCATAGGATACCCAAAAGAGACTATTGGGTACACCTTCTATCACAGATCTGAGGGCAAGATTTTCATTGCTAAAATCGGATCCTTTCTAGAGAAGGAGTTTCTCTTGAAAGAAGTGAGTGGGAGGAAAGTAGAACTTGTTGAGATAACTGTATCTACTCCCTTAGTGGAAAGTAGTTCATCACAAGAACTGGTTCCTGTGACAACTACACCAATCAGTGAGGAAGCTAATGATATTGATCATGAAACTTCAGATCAAGTTTCTACTGAACCTCGTAGGTCTACGAGTAAAATCCGCACTAGAGTGATGCGGTAATCCTATTACGGAAGTCATGTTACTTGACCATGATGAACCTCGAACTATGAGGAAGCGATGATGAGCCCAGATTCATAAAATGGCTAGAGGCCATGAAATCGAGATGGGATCCATGTATGAAAACAAAGTATGGACTTTGGTTGACTTGCCGATGATCGGCAAGCCATTGAGAATAAATGGATCTTTAAGAAGAAGACTGACGCTGATGGTAATGTAACGTCTATAAAGCTCGACTTGTTGCGAAAGGTTTTCGACAAGTTCAAGGGGTTGACTACGATGAGACTTTCTCACCCGTAGCGATGCTTAAGTCTGTCCGAATCATGTTAGCTATTGCTGCATTTCATGATTATGAAATTTGGCAAATGGATGTCAAAACTGCATTCTTGAATGGATTTCTAGAAGAAGAGTTGTATATGATGCAACCAGAAGGTTTTGTTGATCCAAAAGGTGCTAACAAAGTGTGCAAGCTCCAGCGATCCATTTATGGACTGGTGCAAGCATCTCGGAGTTGGAATAAACGTTTTGATAGTGTGATCAAAGCATATGGTTTTATCTGAGACTTTTGGAGAAGCTTGTATTTACAAGAAAGTGAGTGGGAGCTCTGTAGCATTTCTGATTTTATATGTAGATGACATATTATTAATTGGAAATGATATAAAATTTCTGGATAGCATAAAGGGATGCTTGAATAAAAGTTTTTCAATGAAAGACCTCGGTGAAGCTGCTTACATATTGGGCATCAAGATCTATAGAGATAGATCAAGACGCTTAATAGGACTTTCACAAAGCACATACCTTGACAAAATTTTGAAAAAGTTCAAAATGGATCAGGCAAAGAAAGGGTTCTTGCCTGTGCTACAAGGTGTGAAGTTGAGTCAAACTCAATGCCCGACCACAGCGAGAAGATAGAGATAAAATGAAGAAGATAGAGAGCAAATGAACGATGTTCCTATGCTTGGTACCATAGTCTCTATCATGTATGCAATGCTTGTTGGGGAACGTAGTAATTTCAAAAAATTTCCTACGCACACGCAAGATCATGGTGATGTACAACAACGAGAGGGGAGAGTGTTGTCTTTCTTACGCACCCTTTGTAGACCCTCGTGAGCGAAGCGTTGGCGCGCAACGTAGAGGAAGTAGTCGTCGTCCTCCGGTCCGACCGATCCAAGCACCGTTACTCCGGCACCTCCGAGTTCTTGACACACGTACAGCTGGATGGCGCACCCTCGATCTCCGATCCAGCGAGGCGCTGGAGGAGTTCCGTCAAGACGACGGCGTGGTGGCGATCTTGATGTTCTCTGTCGCGAGGCTTCGCCTAAGCACCGCTACAATATGACCGAGGTGTAATATCGTGGAGGGGGCACCGCTGCACGGCTAAGGAATGATCTCGATGATCAACTTGTGTGTTCTAGGGTGCCCCCGCCCCCCGTATATAAAGGAGGGAGGGAGGAGGAGGCCGGCCTAGGGAGGAGGCGCCATGAGGGGAGTCCTACTCCCAGTAGAGTAGGATTCCCTCTTTCCTAGTCCAACTAGGGATCCTTCCATGTAGTAGGAGTAGGAGACTAGGAAGGGTAAGAGAGAGAGGGAAGGAAGGAGGGTTGCGGCCCCTCCCTAGTCAATTCGGACTAGGCCTTGGGCGCGCAGCCTGCCCTTGGCAGCCCCTCTCTCTTCCTTCTAGGGCCCAATAAGGCCCAATACTTCTCCCGGCGAATTCCGTAACTCTCCGGTACTCCATAAATACCGAATGACTGGAATCTCTCCGAACTCCAAATATAGTCGTCCAATATATCGATCTTTACGTCTCGACCATTTTGAGACTCCTCGTCATGTCCCCGATCTCATCCGGGACTCGAACTCCTTGGTACATCAAAACTCATAAACTCATAATATAATTGTCATGAAACCTTAAGCATGCGGACCCTACGGTTCGAAAACAATGTAGACATGACCGAGACACGTCTCGGTCAATAACCAATAGCGGGACCTGGATGCCCATATTGGTTCCTACATATTCTCGAAGATCTTTATCGGTCGAACCGCATAACAACATCGTTGTTCCTTTGTCATCGGTATGTTACTTGCCCGAGATTTGATCGTCGGTATCAATACCTAGTTCAATCTCGTTACGGCAAGTCTCTTTACTCGTTCCGTAATACATCATCTCATAACTAACTCATTAGTTACATGCTTGCAAGGCTTAGGTGATGAATATTACCGAGAGGGCCCAGAGATACCTCTCCGACAATCGGAGTGACAAATCCTAATCGAATTATGCCAACTCAACATGTACCTTCGGAAACACCTGTAGAGCACCTTTATAATCACCCGATTCGTTGTGGCGTTTGGTAGCACACAAAGTGTTCTTCCGTAAACGGAGTTGCACAATCTCATAGTTGCAGGAACTTTGTATAAGTCATGAAGAAAGCAATAGCAACATACTAAGCGATCAAGTGCTAGGCTAACGGAATGGGTCATGTCAATCACATCATTCTTCTAATGATGTGATCCCACTAATCAAATGACAACACATGTCTATGGTCGGAAACATAACCATCTTTGATTAATGAGCTAGTCAAGTAGAGGCATACTAGTGACTATAGTTTTGTCTATGTATTCACACATGTATTATGTTTCCGGTTAATACAATTCTAGCATGAATAATAAACATTTATCATGATATGAGGAAATAAATAATAACTTTCTTATTGCCTCTAGGGCATATTTCCTTCAGTCTCCCACTTGCACTAGAGTCAATAATCTAGTTCACATCGCCATGTGATTTAACACCAATAATCATATCTTATATGATTAACACCCATAGTTCACATCGTTATGTGACCAACACTCAAAGGGTTTACTAGAGTCAATAATCTAGTTCACATTGCTATGTGATTAACACCCAAACAGTACAAAGGTGTGATCATGTTTTGCTCGTGAGAGAAGCTTAGTCAACGGTTCCGTCACATTCAGAGCCGCATGTATTTTGCAAATATTCTATGTCTACAATGCTCTGCACGGAGCTATTCTAGCTAATTGCTCTCACTTTCAATATGTATCCAGATTGAGACTTAGAGTCTTCTGGATCGGTGTAAAAGTTTGCACTGATGTAACTTTTACAACAAACTCTTTTATCACCTCCATAATCGAGAAACATCTCCTTAGTCCTTACTAAGGATATTCTTGACCAATGTCGATGATCTACTCCTAGATCACTATCGTACTCCTTGCCAAACTCAGAGCAAGGTATACAATAGGTGCAGTACATAGCATAGCATACTTTGTAGAACCTATGGTGAGGCATAGGGAATGACTTTTCATTCTCTTTCTATTTTACTATTGTGGTCGGGATTTGAGTCTTACTCAATTTCATACCTTTGCAACACATGCAAGAACTCTTTCTTTGACTGTTCCATTTTGAACTATTTCAAAATCTTGCCAAGGTATGTACTCATTGAAAATCTTATCAAGCGTCTTGATCTATCTCAATAGATCTTGATGCTCAATATGTATGTAGCTTTTCTTGAGGTCTTTCCTTTTAAAGAACTCCTTTAAAACACTCCTTTATGCTTTGCGAGAAAAATTCTACATCATTTCGATCAACAATATGTCTCTCACATATACTAATCGAAAAGGTTGTAGTGCTCCCACTCACTTTATTGTAAATACAGGGCTTCATCGTAAGTCCATATAAAACTATATGCTTTGATCAACTTATCAAAGCGTATATTCAACTCGAGATGCTTGCACCAGTCCATAGATGGATCGCTAGAGCTTGCATATTTTGTTAGCACCTTTAGGATTGACAAAACCTTCTGGTTGCATCATATACAACTCTTCTTTAATAAATCCATTAAGGAATGTAGTTTTGACATCCATTTGCCAGATTTCATAAAATGTGGCAATTGCTAACATGATTTAGACAAACTTAAGCATCGATACGAGTGAGAAAATCTCATCGTATTCAACACTTTGAACTTGTTGAAAACCTTTCGCAACAAGTCCAGCTTGGTAGATAGTAATACTACTATCAGTGTCCGTCTTCCTCTTGAAGATCCATTTATTTAACATGGCTTGCTGATCATCGAGCAAGTCAATCAAAGTCCATACTTTGTTATCATACATGGATCATATCTCAGATTTTATGGCCTCGAGCCATTTCGCGGAATCTGGGCTCATCATCGCTTCCTCATAGTTCGTAGGTTCATCATGGTCAAGTAACATGACTTCCAGAATAGGATTACCGTACCACTCTGGTGTGGATCTTACTCTGGTAGTCCTACGAGGTACAGTAGTAACTTGATCTGAAGTTACATGATCATCATCATTAGCTTCCTCACTAATTGGTGTAGTAGTCACAGGAACAGATTTCTATGATGAACTACTTTCCAATAAGGGAGAAGGTACAATTACCTCATCAAGTTCTACTTTCCTCCCACTCACTTCTTTCGAGAGAAACTCCTTCTCTAGAAAGGATCCATTTATTAGCAACGAGTGTTTTGCCTTCGGATCTGTGATAGAAGGTGTACCCAACAATTTTCTTTGGGTATTCTATGAAGACGCACTTCTCCGATTTGGGTTTGAGCTTATCGAGGATGAAACTTTTCACATAAGCATCGCAGCCCCAAACTTTAAGAAACGACAACTTTGGTTTCTTGCTAAACCACAGTTCATATAGTGTCGTCTCAGCGGTTTAGATGGTGCCCTATTTAACGTGAATGCAGCTGTCTCTAATGCATGATCCCAAAACGATATTGGTAAATCGGTAAGAAACATCATGGATTGTACTATATCCAATAAAGTGCGGTTATGACGTTCGGACACACCATTATGATGTGGTGTTCGGTGGCATGAATTTGTGAAACTATTCCACATTGTTTTAATTTCAGACCAAACTCGTAACTCAAATATTTTACTCATGATCATATCGTAGAAACTTTATTTTCTTGTTACGATGATTCTCTACTTCACTCTGAAATTCTTTGAACTTTTCAAATGTTTCAGACTTGTGTTTCATCAAGTAGATATACTCATATCTGCTTCAAATCAACTGCGAAGGTCAGAAAATAATGATACTTGTCGCGAGCCTTAATATTCATTGGATGACATACATCAGTATGTATGATTTCCAACAAATCTGTTGCTCGCTCCATTGTTCCGGAGAACGGAGTCTTAGTCATCTTACCCATGAGGCATGGTTCGCAAGCATCAAATGATTCATAACCAAGTGATTCCGAAAATCCATCTTTATGGAGTTTCTTCATCGCTTTACACGATATGACCTAAGCGGCGATGCCACAAATAAGTTGCACTATCATTATTAACTTTGCATCTTTTGGCCTCAATATTATGAATATGTGTATCACTACGATCGAGATCCAACAAACTATTTTCATTGGGTGTATGACCATTGAAGGTTTTATTCATGTAAACAGAACAACAATTATTCTCTGATTTTAAATGAATAACCGTATTGCAATAAACATGATCAAATCATATCCATGCTCAACGCAAATGCCAAATAACATTTATTTAGGTTTAACACTAATCCCGAAAGTATAGGGAGTGTGCGATGATGATCATATCAATCTTGGAACTACTTCCAACACTCATCGTCACTTTCCCTTTACTAGTCTCTGTTTATTCTGTAACTCCTGTTTCGAGTTACTAATCTTAGCAACCGAGCAAGTATCAAATACTCAGGGGCTACTATAAACACTAGTAAGGCACACATCAATAATCTGTATATCAAATATACCCTTGTTCACTTTGCCATCCTTCTTATCCACCAAATATTCAGGGCATTTCCGCTTCTAGTGACCATTTCCTTTGCAGTGTAAACACTCAGTTTCAGGCTATGGTCCAGCTATGGGCTTCTTCGCAGGAGTGACAACCTGCTTGTCTTTCCACTTGAAGTTCCCTTTCTTTCCCTTTGCCCTTCACTTGAAACTAGTGGTCTTGTCAATCATCAACACTTGATGCTCTTTTCTTGATTTCTACCTTCGTCGATTTCAACATCACGAAGAGCTCGGGAATCGTTTTCGTCATCCCTTGCATACTATAGTTCATCACGAAGTTCTAGTAACTTAGTGATGGTGACTAGAGAATTCTGTCAATTACTATCTTATCTGGAAGATTAACTCCCACTTGATTCAAGCGATTGAAGTACCCAGACAATCTGAGTACATGCTCACTAGTTGAGCGATTCTCCTCCATCTTTTAGCTATAGAACTTGTTGGAGACTTCATATCTCTCAACTCGGGTATTTGCTTGAAATATTAACTTCAACTCCTGGAACATCTCATATGGTCCATGACGTTCAAAACGTCTTTGAAGTCCCGATTCTAAGCCGTTAAGCATGGTGCACTAAACTATCAAGTAGTCATCATATTGAGCTAGCCAAATGTTCATAACATCTGCATCTGCTCCTGCAATAGGTCTGTCACCTAGCGGTGCATCAAGAACATAATTCTTCTGTGCAGCAATGAGGATAAACCTCAGATCACGGATCCAATCCGCATCATTGCTACTAACATTTTCAACACAATTTTCTCTAGGAACATATCAAAATAAACATATGAAAGCAACAACGCGAGCTATTGATCTACAACATAATTTGCAAAATACTACCAGGACTAAGTTCATGATAAATTTAAGTTCAATTAATCATATTACTTAAGAACTCCCACTTAGATGGACATCTCTCTAGTCATCTAAGTGATCACGTGATCCAAATCAACTAAACCATAACCGATCATCACGTGAGATGGAGTAGTTTTCAATGGTGAACATCACTATGTTGATCATATCTACTATATGATTCACGCTCGACCTTTCGGTCTCCGTGTTCCGAGGCCATATCTGCATATGCTAGGCTCGTCAAGTTTAACCTGAGTATTCCGCGTGTGCAAAACTGGCTTGCACCCGTTGTAGATGGACGTAGAGCTTATCACACCCGATCATCACATGGTGTCTCGGCACGACGAACTTTGGCAACGGTGCATACTCAGGGAGAACGCTTCTTGATAATTTTTGTGAGAGATCATCTTAAAATGCTACCGTCAATCAAAGCAAGATAAGATGCATAAAGGATAAACATCACATGCAATCAATATAAGTGATATGATATGGCCATCATCATCTTGTGCTTGTGATCTCCATCTTCAAAGCACCGTCGTGATCACCATCGTCACCGGCACGACACCTTGATCTCCATCGTAGCATCGTTGTCGTTTACGCCATCTATTGCTTCTACGACTATCGCTACCGCTTAGTGATAAAGTAAAGCAATTACAGGGTGTTTGCATTTCATACAATAAAGCGACAACCATATGGCTCCTGCCATTGCCGATAACCGGTTACAAAACATGATCATCTCATACAATAAAATATAGCATCACGTCTTGGCCATATCACATCACAACATGCCCTGCAAAAACAAGTTAGGCGTCCTCTACTTTGTTGTTGCAAATTTTACGTGGCTGCTACGGGCTTAGCAAGAACCGTTCTTACCTCGCATCAAAACCACAACGATAGTTTGTCAAGTAGACTCGTTTTAACCTTCACAAGGACCGGCGTAGCCACACTCGGTTCAACTAAAGTTGGAGAAACAGACACCGCTAGTCACCGTGTGCAAAGCACGGCGGTAAAACCAGTCTCGCGTAAGCGTCTGCGTAATGTCGGTCCGGGCCGCTTCATCCAAAGAATACCGCTGAACCAAAGTATGACATGTTTGGTAGGCGGTATGACTTATATCATCCACAACTCACTTGTGTTCTACTCGTGCATATAACATCAACGCATAAAACCTAGGCTCGGATGCCACTGTTGGGGAACGTAGTAATTTCAAAAAAATTCCTACGCACACGCAAGATCATGGTGATGTACAACAACGAGAGGGGAGAGTGTTGTCTACGTACCCTTGTAGACCGAAGCGGAAGCGTTGACGCAACGTAGAGGAAGTAGTCGTACGTCCTCCCGGTCCGACCGATCCAAGCACCGTTACTCCGGCACCTCCGAGTTCTTGACACACGTACAGCTCGATGACGCACCCCGATCTCCGATCCAGCAGAGGCGCGGGGAGGAGTTCCGTCAGCACGACGGCGTGGTGACGATCTTGATGTTCTCTGTCGCAGGCTTCGCCTAAGCACCGCTACAATATGACCGAGGTGTAATATCGTGGAGAGGGGCACCGCACACGGCTAAGGAACGATCTCAATGATCAACTTGTGTGTCTAGGGTGCCCTCCCGCCCGTATATAAAGGAGGGAGGGAGGAGGAGGCCGGCCTAGGGAGGAGGCGCGCCATAGGGGAGTCCTACTCCCACCGGAGTAGGATTCCCCTTTCCTAGTCCAACTAGGGATCCTTCCATGTAGTAGGAGTAGGAGACTAGGAAGGGAAGAGAGAAGGAAGGAAGGAGGGTTGCGGCCCTCCCCTAGTCAATTCGGACTAGGCCTTGGGGCGCGCAGCCTGCCCTAGGCAGCCCTTTCTCTTTCCCAGGGGCCCAATAAGGCCAAATACTTCTCCCGGCGAATTCCGTAACTCTCCGGTACTCGATAAATACCGAATGACTCGGAACCTTCCGAACTCGAATATAGTCGTCCAATATATCGATCTTTACGTCTCGACCATTTCGAGACTCCTCGTCATGTCCCCGATCTCATCCGGGACTCCGAACTCCTTCGTTACATCAAAACTCATAAACCCATAATATAATTGTCATCGAAACCTTAAGCGTGCGGAACCCTACGGTTCGAGAACAATGTAGACATGACCGAGACACGTCTCGGTCAATAACCAATAGCGGGACCTGGATGCCCATATTGGTTCCTACATATTCTACGAAGATCTTTATCGGTCGGACCGCATAACAACATACGTTGTTCCTTTGTCATCGGTATGTTACTTGCCCGAGATTTGATCGTCGGTATCCAATACCTAGTTCAATCTCGTTATCGCAAGTCTCTTTACTCGCTCCATAATACATCATCTCATAACTAACTCATTAGTTACATGCTTGCAAGGCTTAGGTGATGAGTATTACCGAGAGGGCCCAGAGATACCTCTCCGACAATCGGAGTGACAAATCCTAATCTCGAATTATGCCAACTCAACATGTCCTTCGGAAACACCTGTAGAGCACCTTTATAATCACCCAGTTACGTTGTGACGTTTGGTAGCACACAAAGTGTTCTTCCGGTAAACGGGAGTTTGTAGGATCGAAAGTATGTCTAGAGGGGGGGTGATTAGACTACTTGACAATATAAAAATTCAGCCTTTTGATAAAGACAAGTTTTTGGCAGATTCACGAAGGATATCAAGTCAAGTATCACCCTACACATGCAATTCTAGAGTATTGGCAGCGGAAAGTAAATTGCACATGTAGTAAAGAGAGGTGGAGAAGAGCAAACGCAATTTGGAGACACGGAGATTTTTCTCGTGGTTCCGATAGGTGGTGCTATCGTCAATCCACGTTGATGGAGACTTCAACCCACGGAGGGTAACGGCTGCGAGAGTCCACGGAGGGCTCCACCCACGAAGGGTCCACGAAGAAGCAACCTTGTCTATGCCATCATGGCATACGCCCACGGAGGGCTAGCCTTACTCGGGGTAGATCTTCACGAAGTAGGCGATCTCCTTGCCCTTACAAACTTCTTGGTTCAACTCCACATCTTGACGGAGGCTCCCAAGCGACACCTAACCAATCTAGGAGGCACCACCCTCCAAAAGGTAATAGATGGTGTTGATGATGATGAACTCCTTGCTCTTGTGCTTCAAATGATAATCTCCCCAACACTCAACTCTCCTCACCGATTTGGCTGTGGTGGAAGAAAGGATTGAGTGGAAAGCAACTTGGGAAGGCTAGAGATCAAGCTTCATATGGTGGGAGTGGAGCTACTTGATCTCAACACAAGGGTAGGTAGTTTTCTTCTCGAAAATGTAAGGTAGGAGTGGTAGTTCTTTCGATGGCTCTCTCCACAAATGAAGAGGGGTGGAGGGTATTTATAGCCTCCACACAAAATCCAACCGTTACACACATTTGACCAATCTCGGTCGGACCGAAGTTGACAACTCGGTGAGACCGATAGTTCAAATAATGTGAACGTTGGGATTTTCGTGGGACCGAAAATACAATCTCGGTGAGTCCGATTCTTCCAAAGACTAGGGTTTGCCAATCTCGGTGGGACCGACTTCATCATCTCGGTGACACCGATTTGATGACGAAGATTCTGAAGCTTGGCAACACTAGTTTCGGTGAGACCGAGTTCGAATCGGAAAATCCGAAATTTCTAGGGTTTGGCTTTATGGTGAGGTGGTTCATCTCGGTGTGAGTTTAGGAAATCTGTGGGACCGAGATTACTTATGAGTGTATATTTGAAGTGAGAGTTGCTTGATAGTTTAGGAGATATATCACTAAGCACTTTGAGCAACCAGATCATTAACATAACCTCATCCCTTTAATAGTATTGGCTTTCCTATAGACTCAATGTGATCTTGGATCACTAAACCAAAAATGGAGTCTTGAGCTTTTGCCAATGCTTGCCTTAGCATTTTGAGGGTCCACTTCTTGAGTCATTGCCATACCCATATCAATCGAACTTTCAAATGATTCTCAAGAAGTTATTAGTTCAATGATATATATGTTGTTATTAATTACCAAAACCACCCGGGATTAGTTGCACTTTCAATCTCCCCTTTTGGTAATTGATGACAACATATAGATCAAAGCTTCGACAAATGATATAATCAATGAATAATATAAATAAGCTTTGAGAAGTATGTGATAAGCAAGAGCTCCCCTAAATTTGTGCATTATTTAAGATTTGCGTTTGAATGCAAATGCACAATCGATTAGGATCATGGGTCACTCTTCCATGTCACATACATCTTGGTGGAGCGCACAAAATGATAAGAATGAATAGCATGCACCCAATCACCAAGACATGAGTAAATGGTCATACAAGATATGAATAGCATATGATAAGCATTAAGCACACATTTAAGGCATAGTACGACCAAGTACTCATCAATGTAGAGCAAACGTAGTATCAAACACACGGAATGTCTCGAAAATCTCAAAAGTATCTCAAAAAGACCGCAAATAAACGAAAGAGCAAAAGCGCAAAGACAAAGCACTCTCTCTCTCGAAATCCTATGATCTATACAATTTCTCCCCCTTTGGCAACAAGTTACCAAAAGTTCGAAAGGTATAGAGCTAAACGTCACTAGGGACTCTGCCGGGCGGCTCTGTGCAGGTTGATGGAGTTGAGATGGCTGCATCTGCAAAGGCTTCACCGATGTCTGTGGAGCCGGAGGAGTGGTCACTTTGAGCCGGAGCTGGGCCGATGGAGCTGTGGGAGGTCTTTGAGGCTGTAGTCCCGTGTCATCCTTTGGAATAGCAGTGATCGGGTCTTGTGGGAACCGGAGCAGGCTGTTCATAATCATCTGGACTAGGTCATCCTGCATCTCACGCATGAGCTCTTCCTTCTCCCTCTTTGCTTCCTCGATATCTGCCTCAAGCTTGTTGTGATGACTTGCACTTCATCGACTTGACATCCAGAGCATGGATCTTGTCTTCAACAATCCTCTCAAGACTCTCCCGAGATCGCACAATGCTGGCGGGCATTGTTCAATCCTCTGGTAGCTTCAAGGAGCTGCTCTCCAACACTCTTGGGTTTAGCTGCTGCTGCTGCTTCGCTTCCTTCTCACTTTAGCTTTCTTGGCAGCTTCAGGTCTTTGCTTGACCTTCAACCGACGTTGGGTCCTCCTCATCCATCACAACTTCATTGTCCTCATGCTCAGGCTGCAGTGGCAAGTGTGGTCTATCCAACAAGTACGTGCCCGTGCCAAACTTGACATTGATAAGCATCTGAATGTGCGGGGCAAATCCACATGACCTCTTCAGTCTGCTGCAGTCCTCTTGATAGTCTCAACTATCGTGTCCATCACCTTGAAAGGTGCCTTCGATCAAGTATATGCAGCATGTTGATAGAATACCCTCCGATCATGCGATGATCTCGGACTTGGGCATCAAGGTATGCCTCGAATTGTGTTTGTGGTAGGAGACTGCACGGAGATGATACACCGAGCCGAGCTTCCAGATTTCTACATCCTTAGCTGGTACCTCATTGTACATATTCTTCATAGATTCATGGTTCTTCTTGGGAATACCATAGACATCAACATCATCCTCTCTCTGCACTGGAGCATTCAGCAGTGCTGCCCATTCTTCAACAGTTGAAGAGAATCTTTGGCCTTCAGTCATCCATGTGATCTTTCCATCCGGATAGAAATGAGTCAGGCATAGAATTGCATGATCATCTCATCATTCCAATCTGTCAGCTTCTGACCAACAAACTCAGCAACACCACATGCAGTGAAGCTCTCATGCACATGTGGAAAGAAGTCTCTGTGCTCTTCACTGTCAATGTATGCCCAGTCAACATATCTAGTATCTGCAACTATGGGCTTCTTGTCCATTAGCACAGTCTCATAGAAGTCCTGCTGCTCTCTGGTGTGGAACCTTGGATCTACAGCAGTTCTTCTCCTCACAACATATGGATCAGCTTGTCTCCATAGCCTGAGACCTCTATCCTTTCTTTCCTTCATGTTCTCAGCTCGAGGATGAGCATCATTGTGAATTGGCAATTTCGACGAAGTTTCAAGAATCTGGTGCCTCATCATCGACTCACCGGTGGCACATTATCTTTCTTCTTCTCTGAAGTGGGATGTTCTGACAGTCTTCTTGGGCTTGGCAAGAGCTTGGCTTGAGCTGCCTTTCTTTGGAGCAGATGGCTTGGGCTTTGAAGGTGCTCCTGCCTCGATGGCATCACCCATGAACTTAGACTTCGAGGAGGAGGCTGGGGTGCTTCCTCATCATCATCATCATCTCGCTGCTTCATCATGCACAATCCTCTTCCTCTTGGAAGTTTTCTTCACCTTGCTTGAAGTTTCCTCTTCCATACTCAGCTTCTTAGCAACAAAGGACTTCTTCACTTTATTGGTACCTTTCTTGGTTTGTCGCCCTTGATGCTCTTTGGCAACCACTTTCCTCTTTGGCTTGGAGGAGATTTCTTCCTCAAGAATGAAATCGAAATCTTCTTCATCAGAATTCCTCTTCTTTCTGCCTGGTGGCTGCAGGAGGCAAACCACTTGGTGTGCTCCTTTCACCATCATCTGAAAAGCTGCTGGCCTTAGGACTAGTGACTGCCTCTGGAATTTCAGCAATTGGTGACTCAGACCTGTTACGGCTGTCACCGGCATCGACATGGTGACAACCCGTGAATAGATTAGGTGTAGGCGAGTAGAAGAGTTATCACAAACTGCAGAAGATTTTGCAAAAAAAATGAGTTCAAATTTCAGTTTTAGGTTTTCACAGAATGCATTTCGGTCGGACCGAGTCTAAAATTCGTGAATCCAAGTGTCTAAACAGAACCATTCACTCCACTTTCGGTTGGACGAAATGGGTTTCGATCTTGCCGAAAACACTAGGGTTTCACTAAATCCTCATTTCGTCGCACCGATTTGCACAACTTCGGTTGGACCGAAGGTGCGATCAATGGCCAGAGGCCAAATCGGTCATACCGAGAATGTAGAATCGGTCTCACCGAGATGTGTTCGGCGAAAACCTAACCCTAAAACTTTTACTCGAATTTCGTTCAAAGAACTAATCTGCTGGATAGGAAGATCTCAAACGTGGCAAGATGCTAGGCAAACCAATCGTGCATAGAATCGGAGGTTGAAGCACGAGAGGGATCGAAACTCACCCTATCTTGGTGGAGTTCCTCTACGGCGGCAACGGCGCGGAGAGAATGACCGTTGACGGCGACGGAGACCTGCGGCGAGGGCGCACAGGCGACGACGGAGACGATCCGGAGACCACGGCGACGGCAGCAAGGGGTGTGGGGGCGAGGCGTTTTGAAGTAGAAATCAATGCGCGCGACCCACGGAGTATTTATACCCCTCTGCTGTCGGTGGGACCGAGTTGTAAAACTCGGTGGCACCGAGATGGATAATCTAGAGGCGATTACACATTTGATCACGCCGAAATTTGTAAACTTCGGTTTCACCGAGGTGAAAACCTAGATCAATCAAGTGCTTTCGGTCCGACCGAGTTTGAGTGGGTTGGTCGACCGAAATCACTTAGAAGGTTTTGGAAGTTAAGCTTTTGACGGATCGGTGGCTCAGTGCTCCTCACTCGGTGGGTCCGAAAAAGACTTGTTCAAAGTTTGTGGTATAAGCATGAATAGAATTTGAGACAAGAAAGCATAGATAGCTAGGGGAGGTACTTAGGCATTCTTGTCCATCCATTTGGTCAGAAAAAATCCAAAAAGTCCAAAGCAACAAATGGATGTCCTCGAATGGATAAAATCATGCATCCAACATGCTCACACAATAAGATAGCAAATGAAATATGTGTCAAACATGCACAATCAAAACTCTAGCTACTATCACACAATTTGTCGATGACTAGGTCATCTTTATATGAGTATATTGACTTAGGAGTCAAATGAGAACATTTGATCATAGGTCATACTCATCGTTTAAGCACAAGTGGGGTTACCACTTTTACATAAAGCATTGATGTGTTCACATCATTTGAAGATGCTTTAGCTCAATTCTTTAGAGCAAAGCTCCCCTAGATGTGAGAACCCTTTTAAAGGGTCAAACTAACCTTGGGTTGTCGTAGAAGACTTCATGTAGATGTTGAAGATGTGGATGCTCAATGTTGATGAAGATCATCAAGAGTTGGGAGCAATCCTTTGGATTCGGCACTTTCAATACCTACATGGGTTAGTCCCACAAGGAACAAACAAGGATATCCATGGACATAGATTGAAGTACACAATAGATGATGTCCATGAAAGCAATGATTACCTTGTCCCTTGACTTACCAACAAGAGGGTTTGTGACTCCATGAACTAGTGCAAGATGTGGAAGTTGATTGCACAAGTTTTTGCCAAAATGAATGTGAGTGAAGTATGTTGGCGGAGTCACCCTCAAGAACTCTCTAGTTCTTCTTCTTCGGGATCCACATCATCTTGATGGGAATCCTTGGGGTTGTAGTTGAGCTTGACGAAGTAGAACTTGACGTTTCCTTGGGAACCCACTTGACCATGGCTTTAGGTGCTTCAATGAATGCTTCAATCTCCTCTTGAAGCTTATCCTTGCCTTTTAGCTTGTGGTCTTGTGGTGGAAGGTCATCTTGAGCTTGTTCCACATTGGAAGAAGTAGGATCATACTTCTCCTTTTGAGAAACAAACTTTGGAGTGGGATATTGACCCTCTTCCCATTCAACACCCTCGGCGTTGAACTTTCGCTCAAATCCAATTCCTTGATTCTTCCGGTGCCTTCCTTGCTTGCGAACAATTTCCTCAAAGTTCTTGCTTCCGGCAAGGCTCTTGTAGACACCTTTCTCTATAATCCCTTTCAATAAACTATTTTCTTGCTCAAGTGTAACTTGGCTTGAAACATTGTTAGTGGAATCAAGAGAACTACTAGGAGCAACAATATTGGATTTAGCATGGTTATTGTTACTACTAGATGAAGAATTTTTCTTATGCTTGTCATGCTTAGTTTTAATAGGTGGCAAGAAATTAGACAAGAGAAGTCGTTTGGCAAGATATGAAGAACTCTTCTTTCGAAGATCGTCATTGATAGCTTTTAGAAACTCATGTTCTTGCTCTACATTGAGCTTCTCAAAGCGTAGCTTCTCATGAGATCTTAGGAGCTCTCTATGATCTTCTTGAGTTGTTTCATGAGCTAACTTAAGAGTGTTTAGTTCTTTAGTTAGACGCTCAATCTCCTTCATAGCATTGTCATTCGACTCTTCTCGACTATAAAGACTACTAGCATGTTCATCATTACTAGGCTCACTAGATTTGTCATGTAAAAGCTCATCTTCACCAAGCAAGTCATCCTCATCACTATCAAAGTCAATGAATTCAGGTGTGATACCTTGGGGCCTTTAGCCATGAAGCATCTTCCAATTCCCTCATTTGGTGAATCAAATAAGTCATAGGAGTTGGAGTTGGAGGACACGAGAGCAAGACCGCAACACCTTCATCTTGATCAGTAGTCGGAGTTGGAGTGATAGCTTCTTTCGGAGTGATTGTCGGAGTCGGAGCGGAGACCCATTCACCTACATGAGCTTGATGTTTTCTTCTTGTGTAGCTCCTTGATGACTTGTCTTTCCTCTTCGAATCCTTGCTTCTCCGAGAGGATCTTCGTTCATAACGATCATCTCTACTCCTTCTCTCTTTCCGAGGTGACTCTTCTCTTGAGCTTCTTCTTCTTGGAGATTCTTCTCTTCTCTTGTGGGGAGCCGAACATTCATTTGAGTAGTGTCCGGTATTCCACAATTGTAGCAGATTCGATCACGACTAGAAGATCTCTTTTCGTCATATGATCTAGACTTTGAGCTTCTTTCCTTGCTTCTACTCTTGTAGAATTTGTTGAAGTTCTTCACCATTAGGCTTATCTCTTCATTGGAAACTAGCTTGTCACTTGAGGTTGTGGGAGCATCACTTGTAGCTTTGTAAGCACCACTTGACTTGTTGTGAAGCTCTTCCTTATCTTTAAGTGTCATCTCATGAGCAACAATTCTTCCAATGACTTCGGTTGGCTTGAGATTCTTGTAGTTTGGCATCATTTGGATCAAAGTACACACGGTGTCATACTTTCCATCCAAAGCTCTAAGAATCTTCTTGATGATGAATCGGTCGGTCATTTCTTCGCTTCCTAAGCCAGCAATCTCATTTGTGATGAGAGCAAGCCTAGAGTACATTTCAGCGACTCCTTCACCTTCCTTCATCTTGAACTTGTCAAGTTGACCTTGAAGAACATCTAGCTTTGATTCCTTCACGGACTCGGTACCTTCGTGCATTTCGACCAAAGTATCCCAAATCTCTTTTGCATTCTCAAGACGGCTGATTTTGTTGAACTCCTCGGGACACAAAGCATTGAAGAGAATGTCACAAGCTTGAGCATTGTTTTGCAACATCCGCAATTCATCCATCGTAGCTTCACGATCCGGAACTTTTCCTTCCTCGAAGAACTCACCTTGCAAGCCAACACAAATAATGCCCCATGCGGCGGTTATGTCCAAGAATATGCATTTTCATTTTATGCTTCCAACTAGCAAAGTTTGAACCATCAAAGTAAGGACCTCTATGAAAATTACCCTCACTAGACGTCATACTCTCCTAGGTTGTGAAACCAAGCTTATGGAGTCCAATGCAATGGAAACCAATACAATGGAGACCAAAGCTCTGATACCACTTGTAGGATCGAAAGTATGTCTAGAGGGGGGGTGATTAGACTACTTGACAATATAAAAATTCAGCCTTTTGATAAAGACAAGTTTTTGGCAGATTCACGAAGGATATCAAGTCAAGTATCACCCTACACATGCAATTCTAGAGTATTGGCAGCAGAAAGTAAATTGCACATGTAGTAAAGAGAGGTGGAGAAGAGCAAACGCAATTTGGAGACACGGAGATTTTTCTCGTGGTTCCGATAGGTGGTGCTATCGTCAATCCACGTTGATGGAGACTTCAACCCACGAAGGGTAACGGCTGCGAGAGTCCACGGAGGGCTCCACCCACGAAGGGTCCACAAAGAAGCAACCTTGTCTATGCCATCATGGCATACGCCCACGGAGGGCTAGCCTTACTCGGGGTAGATCTTCACGAAGTAGGCAATCTCCTTGCCCTTACAAACTTCTTGGTTCAACTCCACATCTTGACGGAGGCTCCCAAGCGACACCTAACCAATCTAGGAGGCACCACCCTCCAAAAGGTAATAGATGGTGTTGATGATGATGAACTCCTTGCTCTTGTGCTTCAAATGATAATCTCCCCAACACTCAACTCTCCTCACTGATTTGGCTGTGGTGGAAGAAAGGATTGAGTGGAAAGCAACTTGGGAAGGCTAGAGATCAAGCTTCATATGGTGGGAGTGGAGCTACTTGATCTCAACACAAGGGTAGGTAGTTTTCTTCTCGTAAATGTAAGGTAGGAGTGGTAGTTCTTTCGATGGCTCTCTCCACAAATGAAGAGGGGTGGAGGGTATTTATAGCCTCCACACAAAATCCAACTGTTACACACATTTGACCAATCTCGGTCGGACCGAAGTTGACAACTCGGTGAGACCGATAGTTCAAATAATGTGAGCGTTGGGATTTTCGTGGGACCGAAAATACAATCTCGGTGAGTCCGATTCTTCCAAAGACTAGGGTTTGCCAATCTCGGTGGGACCGACTTCATCATCTCGGTGACACCGATTTGATGACGTAGGTTCTGAAGCTTGGCAACACTAGTTTCGTGAGACCGAGTTCGAATCGGAAAATCCGAAATTTCTAGGGTTTGGCTTTATGGCTGAGGTGGTTCATCTCGGTGTGGTGAGTTTAGGAAATCGGTGGGACCGAGATTACTTATGAGTGTATATTTGAAGTGAGAGTTGCTGATAGTTTAGGAGATATATCACTAAGCACTTTGAGCAACCAGATCATTAACATAACCTCATCCCTTTTAATAGTATTGGCTTTCCTATAGACTCAATGTGATCTTGGATCACTAAAACAAAATGGAGTCTTGAGCTTTTGCCAATGCTTGCCTTAGCATTTTGAGGGTCCACTTCTTGATCATTGCCATACCCATATCAATGAACTTTCTGAAATGATTCTCAAGAAGTTATTAGTTCAATGATATATATGTTGTTATTAATTACCAAAACCACCGGGATTAGTTGCACTTTCGAGTTGCACAATCTCATAGTTGCGTGAACTTTGTATAAGTCATGAAGAAAGCAATAGCAGATACTAAGCGATCAAGTGCTAGGTCGACAGAATGGGTCATGTCAATCACATCATTCTTCTAATGATGTGATCCCACTAATCAAATGACAACACATGTCTATGGTCGGGAAACATAACCATCTTTGATTAATGAGCTAGTCAAGTAGAGGCATACTAGTGACTATAGTTTTGTCTATGTATTCACACATGTATTATGTTTCCGGTTAATACAATTCTAGCATGAATAATAAACATTTATCATGATATGAGAAAATAAATAATAACTTTATTATTGCCTCTAGGGCATATTTCCTTCAATGTTGTGTACCAGACCTGACGTATGCTTAGCAATAAGCTTGGCAGGAAGGTACCAAAGTAATCCAGAGTGGATCATCGGACAGCGGTCAAGAACATCCCGAAATACCGAAAAGGACTAAGGATATGTTTCTCGTATGTGGAGGTGACAAAGAGCTAGTCGTAAATGGTTACGTCGATGCAAGCTTTGACACTGATCCGGACAATTCTAAATCGCAAACCGGATCGTGTTTTTATTAAACGGTGGAGCTGTAAGTTGGTGCGCTTCTAAACAAAGCGTCGTGGCGGGATCTACATGAGAAGCGGAGTACATAGTCGCTTCAAGCAAAGAATCAAGGAGTCTGGATGAAGGAGTTCATTTCCGATCTAGGTGTCATACCTAGTGCATCGGGACCAATGAAGATCTTCTGTGACAATACTGGTGCAATTGCCTTGGCAAAGGAATCCAGATTTCACAAGAGGACCAAGCACATCAAGAGACGCTTCAATTCCATTCGGGACCAAGTCCAAGTGGGAGACATAGAGATTTGCAAGATACATACGGATCTAAATGTTGCAGATCCGTTGACTAAGCCTCTCTCACGAGCAAAACATGATCATCACCAGGACTCCATGGGTGTTAAAATCATTACTATGTAATCTAGATTATTGACTCTAGTGCAAGTGGGAGACTGAAGGAAATATGCCCTAGAGGCAATAATAAAGTTATTATTTATTTCCTCACATCATGATAAATGTTTATTATTCATGCTAGAATTGTATTAACCGGAAACATGATACATGTGTGAATACATAGACAAACATATAGTCACTAGTATGCCTCTACTTGACTAGCTCATTAATCAAAGATGGTTATGTTTCCTAACCATAGACATGTGTTGTCATTTGATTAGCGGGATCACATCATTAGAAGAATGATGTGATTGACATGACCCATTCCGTTAGCCTAGCACTTGATCGTTTAGTATACTGCTATTGCTTTCCTCATGACTTATACATGTTCCTCGTAACTATGAGAATTATGCAACTCCTGCTTATCGGAGGAACACTTTGGGTACTACCAAATGTCACAACGAATCGGGTGATTATAAAGGAGTACTACAGTGTCTCCGAAGGTACATGTTGAGTTGGCGTATTTCGAGATTAGGTTTTGTCACTCCGATTGTCGGAGAGGTATCTCTGGGCCCTCTCGGTAATGCACATCACTATAAGCCTTGCAAGCAATGTGACCAATGACTTGGTTATGGGATGATGCATTACGTAACGAGTAAAGAGACTTGCCGGTAATGAAATTGAACTAGGTATTGGATACTGACGATCAAATCTCGGGCAAGTAACATACCAATGACAAAGGGAACAACGTATGTTGTTATGCGGTTTGACCGATAAAGATCTTCGTAGAATATGTAGGAACCAATATGGGCATCCGTGTTCCGCTATTGGTTATTGACCGAGAATAGTTCTAGGTCATGTCTACATAGTTCTCGAACCCGTAGGGTCCGCACGCTTAACGTTACGATGACAGTTTTATTATGAGTTTATAAGTTTTGATGTACCGAAGTTTGTTCGGAGTCCCGGATGTGATCACGGACATGACGAGGAGCCTCGAAATGGTCGAGACATAAAGATCGATATATTGGAAGCCTATATTTGGACATCGGAATCGTTCCGGGTGAAATTGGCATTTTACCGGAGTACCGTGAGGTTACCGGAACCCCCCGGGGGGTTATTGGGCCTACATGGGCCTCGAGGGAGAAGAGGGAAGGAGGCAGGAGGGGGCCGCGCGCCCCTCCCCTTCCTAGACCGAATAGGACAAGGGTAGGGGGGCGGCGCCCCCCCCCCCCTTTCCTTCCCCTCTGCCTCCTCTTTCCCCCCTTCTCCTATTCCAACTAGGAAAGAAGGGAGTCCTACTCCCGGTGGGAGTAGGACTCCCCCCTTGGCGCGCCCTCCTTGGTCGGCCGCCTCCTCCCCCCTGGCTCCTTTATATACGGGGGCGGGGGGCACCCCATAGACACACAAGTTGATCTACGGATCGTTCCTTAGCCGTGTGCGGTGCCCCCTTCCACCATATTCCACCTCGGTCGTATCGTCGTGGAGTTTAGGCGAAGCCCTGCGCCGGTAGAACATCATCACCGTTACCACGCCGTCGTGCTGACGGAACTCATCCCTGACACTTTGCTGGATCGGAGTCCGGGATCGCCATCGAAATAACGTGTCTTTGAACTCGAAGGTGCCGTACGTTCGATACTTGGATCGGTCGGATAGTGAAGACGTACGACTACATCAACCGCATTGTCATAACGCTTCCGCTTACGGTCTACGAGGGTACGTGGACAATACTCTCCCCTCTCGTTGCTATGCATCACCATGATCTTGCGTGTGCGTAGGAATTTTTTTGAAATTACTACGTTCCCCAACAGATAGTATAAACTTTCTTTCATAATATGTCTATTCAACAACTTTGCTAAGAAATAACCATCATCATCAACTTTATTACAGCGGGAACAAGAAATATACATTTCTCTCGTTCAAGAGCATTTCTTGATCTTTTATCTGTTCTCTGAAAATTTAGATACAAATTTTTATCAGAGATTCAAGCTTTGAACATAAGACTCATAGAATTATAATATTGTCATCATCAACATTGGTCAGAAAATAACAATACCATAATTAAACTTTAATCAGATATCTTTCTTCTGTCATAGAAGAAGCTATTTGAATCTAATTTCACCCACAAGTGATAAAACTTCTCTCAAAAAAACTGTTCATCCAATTAAATTTTCCGGTTGGATCTAATTTAATTGGAGGATAAAACTTTTACTTTCTTTGTAAAAGAGCACTATTAATTATTTACGCAGCGGAAAAACATAAATAAAAAATCATGAACCTTTTACTTTTCACAGAAACTTTTCTTTGACTAAATACAAATTCATGAACTTTATTATTTTCTTTATAAATTCATGAACATTTCTTTTTCTGTAAATTTTCTATTTTCATTTCCAGAAACTTTTCTATTTTCCTTTTCAGAACTTTTTCTTTTACTTTTCTGTAATCTAAAGAAAATTTCGTTGGAAAAAATGCATAGAAAAAAGGAATCAAGACTTCATTTTTTAAAACAGAAACTGCTGGAGGTCTCTGGGGCGAAACGGCATGCTCCCTCGCAGCTCCTGGACTGGGGCGCCGGCCTAGCCGGCCCACCCCCTCTTGGCCCAGCCGCGGCCTGTGGGGAGCCAGAGCTCACCCCCGCCGCCTGATGCGGGCATGCGAGATCCGACGCCCGAGCGGGCTTCTCGCGGGGTCAAAACGGACTGGTTCGCTGCGGGCAGGAACCCTAGTTCATTTTCTCCTCTCGCGCGCCGCTCATCCTCTCGCTCGCAGCGCTCTCTCTGGCTAGTTCGGCCACCGCGCGAGCCTCCATGTTGGCCGCCGGCGACGGAGTCCACCACTGCGCCGCGCGAGCCCGACCACCTTCTCTTCCTTTCCCCTTTCCCTTCTTCTTTCTCTTCTTTTCCGTCTCTGTGGAGGAAAAAAGGGAAGCGCCCTGATGGGCCACTCCGGCCGCCGTGGACAGCGGCAAGGGCCACTGCGCCGCGCGAGCCGTTCCCCTTCCCTTTCTTCTTTCCATCCACCACCACCCCAGCGCGAGAGAGACGCGAGCAGCGCGAGCAGAGCCTCCTCTGCTCCCCTTTGCGCGAGCGACGGCGGTTTCCAGATGCGGCGCCCCCGCTGACCCCTTTTCCGGTGTGCGCGAGCACCTCTAGGGTGAATGCGCTGCCGTCAAACGGCTCGTTGGGGGTGCCCTTTGCCCCAGTGGGTGTGTGTTCTTCGTCCGAACGGCTCGGCTTGCCGATGCCCGTCCGGATCGAGAGGAACGACGCGTCCTTGCGGCGGCGCAACTTTGAGGAGTGATTCAATAACTTTTTTGTGTGTGGTTCAGATTCGATCCGATCTGGTAAGGGGAGGGTGTCTCTTTTCTGTGTCTACGTGAAATCATGCCTACTCTTTGCATCTGATACCATTGTTAAGACCATGGGATCGACTAGGCTAGGATTTCGGAGTAGATTGAACTATCTATGATCTGTTTGTGTGTATACCTTAGCATTACGGCCATCACTGGTTCGTCAATGAAGGTCTGTGCACGGGCAGCGACGGTCGGTGTAGAGGTCGACGGTGAAGTGCGTGAGTGGCGGCGGTGGAGCTTCCCATCGCTTCAGTGCCTCCCTCTGGATCGGATAGGGTTAGGAGTGGGGAACAGTGGCGGTGATTTAACCTCGTCCCCGTGCCCCGGTCCCCACCTCCTCTTTATAGCATCACATGACAGGGCCCACCAGCCTTGCTTGGGCTGGACGCTCCCGATCAGGGCGTGGGTCAAGGGCCCAATGAGCCGTTGGGCCCATTGGTGGAGAGATCAACCTAACAGCGGGAAGTCAACACGTGGGTAAACTGAGAGGTATGGCTCAAGAGGATATACATGGACACAAAGGGGGAACAACATTTTTCTTGGATAAATTGTGAAGCCAGGACTTGGACTCTGGTACCATGTTAAGCTTCATGCACTAGCCAACGCAATCAAAAATCCGAACTGATGGAAAGGATAGATAATCCACATATACACTTCAACGTGCGCGTCTTCAGAACCCTTTTGTCTTTGTCATGTCTTTTTTCCCCTGTTGAACTTGACTTCTAACTCACTATTAAGGGTCTCAGTTGCCACGCACTAGCCTGTTTTCTAGAAAAAGCGTTGGAGATGCCCTAACCCATGGGTGTTTAGAAAAAAATACTCCCTCCATTTCTAAGTATAAGCCCTTTTAGATATATTAATACAAGAATGGCGTTTTGGCCCTCGACCTCCATGGAGGCCGAATTTTTAAAAATTTCAGAATTTGAAAATTTCGGTTTCGAAAAAAAATCTGAAAAAAATTTGCACAGGTAAACATGGATGTGTGTAAAATTCAAGATGAAATACATTGAAATGCGACCCGTACAAAAATGACAGATTCATGGTCTGAAAGGATGAATAATATCATGTGTTAAAAAGCCCCATATTTGCCTTTTTTGCACAACCTCATTTCAATGTATTTCGTCCTGAAAATTTACACACTTGTGCACTATGCCTTCATCTATCACTGTATTTTTTTCAGAATTTTTTGAAATGTAAAAATATGAATTTTTACGAATTTTGAATTTTGCATTTGGAATTGGACGCCTCCATGAAGCTCGGCCTCCAAAAGCAATTTTCGTTTTAATACGGACTACATACAGATTTATATAGATTTTAGAGCATAAATTCATCTATTTTGTTCCGTACGTAGGTAGTCCGTATTGCAATTTATAAAATGACTTTTACTCCCTTCATAAACAAATATAAGAGCTTTTAGATCACTAAAGTATTTGTTTGCAGATGGGGTATCTAGGAACTGAGAGAGTAACAGATAACCCGTGTGGAACTTTATCTTTTTTTTTTAGAAAAGTGTCAGAACTTTATCTTATATATTGACCTACTGCCCCTAGGCAAACAATAACAAATTCTCCCTACGGGCCGCCGGGAAGATCTGCAACAACATGACATCTCTTCTCTTCCGACTTGTGCGAGCCTTGTTGAATTTGGTCAAGCAAACATTGTACCCGGCCGCGAAGCCTGGACGTGGTGTCCCCGTCCTTGGCGGTAGCGACGCCGGCTTCAAGAGGCCGGCGGTGCTCACCTGCCCCCGGTACATCATTTCCGTAATCTGTGAATTCGCCATCATGATCTGCACCATCGGGACGCTGTGCTACTACTTCACCTACGACTTGCCACCTGAGTTCTCCGTCCACTTGACGCCGATCCCGAGCAACGGCAGCGTGGGGGCTCCGGCCGCGACGACGTCCATCCCCCGGGCCTTCGACGTCGTCCTGCACGCTAGCAACCGCCGCGCTACGGGGAGGTGCCACCACCACGGGGAGGGAGTGGTGACGTACGGCGGCTACACCGTGGCGTCGGGCCACGCGCCCGACTTCTGTGTGCCGTGGAAGGGGGCGCGCGAGGTGCCGTTCGAGCTGGCGTGGGACTGGGACGACGGCGTTTACCTGCCCGAGCACCTGCGCGGCCGCATCGCGGCGGCGGAGAGAGTCTGCGCCGTGGAGTTTGAGGTCCAGGTGAGGCTCCTCCAGGGAGGCGACGCCCGCTCCGGCACGGGCACGCCGACGTGGATGTGGTGCAAGGCGAGGATCGGTGGGGTGCCTGGCGCCGTCACGCCCTGCACCGTGTTCGCTCCACAGAACTGGTTTTCGCCACTGGCTTAGCCGCCTCCGTGTCGCCATGTATGAATTTTTGCTTTTCCTGGCGCACAAGTGTCCCTCAACGCCAGTCAAACCCTTGTGTTGCATGACCGATGAGGAAGGACCTGGCTGCCCAGTTCTCGCTCTTTTGATGGCCATTCCTAGCTAGGTGATACGCAAGTCTTCTATTTTGATAGCAATGATTTCCAATGTAATTTCTCTTGTAATTTCTCTAGGAAAAATAGCCGTGTGATTTCATCTAAAAGAAGAAGAAGTTGTGTGATTTTGGTAAACTGTTTTCGAACCGTAGAGAGGCGTGGAACTACCTTTTCTCTTTGTGATTGAGCCTAGTTGTGGTGCATAAGAGAATGTTTCAGGCGCATCACTCTGCAAGTTCCATTCAGTCTTGGTAAAAAATAATATTCGCATCGCATCGAATGAGCATTGATGTAAAATACTTGGTTATGCATGAATAAAAACATAAATCCAGATGATAAGCGTCTCTAGCTTGATTCTGCATCCACCGGAGTTCTTTTTACTGCCAACTGGATCCTCATTCATTCCTATGGTGACCCTCCAGCGTTGCCAATATCTGTGCGATTTTTGGAGCGCACCACATGAAAGTCTCGAGCCCTCGGAGACAGCTGACAATATATGAAGTAATCTGCATTGAAAGAATACTGAATAAGGACAGTTGCTACTTGCTTTGACAATAGTTTGATTGTTAATAGACATGCTAACACTTACTTTGTAATGCTTCGCAATACACAGGTCAGGGTGGACTAGCCAGAGGAAGCCACTAATAGTTCCAAGAATTGATGCGCAAAACAGTACGACGTTGAACTCAGTGTAGTCCTGGCAAAAACGAAACAAAAAACTGAGCACACATAGAAGTAGAGCATCAGGTAAACAAACAAAAATATATTTTGAAACCTCAAACTATTCCACATTCTTTTATATGTTTACATATACTGTCAAACAATTCAAAACTTGACAAGAGTACCGGGCAGTGACTTGAGGTAGAAGCTGTAGCCAACATCGCTGGTAGCGAGCTTTGGCAATGCCATCGTATCGCCTTCGTGCTTGTGTGCCCCTGGTGAGTGTGTGTGGAGATCAAGAAAGTTTGCACCTTTGTGATAGTTTGACCAATATGGTTTTTATTTAATTCCTATAAACTCAATAACAGCCCAAGTCTGGGCCCATGTTTAACAACCTAGGTGTTGCAAGGCCGAGACTTAAAACCAAGTCCACTAATTAGAGCCCCAAATCGGTCTAATTATGTAAGTAACTTCTTTCCATGTAAGTACTTGAGACTCCAATTGGCGATTGGGCAGCTTACCAGGGACCAATGGCAACCGGTGGAGGATCAGATCATTAAGCAACTACCGGGCTGGCAAAGAGGGCTGATTGATAGAAGTGGTAGACTAGTTCTTGTTAATTCTGTTGTTCGCGCGAGACCCACACACCATCTGATGGTTTTAGAGCTCCTAAGTGGGGTCTGGAGGCCGTGGATAAAAGCTGCAGAGCATTTTTTGGGCTGGATCAGAGGAAATTCATGGAGGAAAGTGCCTGGTTGCTTGGAGTAATGTATACAAGCCGAAGAGCTTCGGTACGCTGGGTGTTCTAGATCTTCAGAAGCAAGCATTGGCTCTTAGGTTCAGATTTTTTTTTAGAAAAGGAGGATGACCCCCGGCCTTTGCATCTGGGCGATGCATACGGCCACTTTATTAATTATTCTCACAAGACCTTACAAAGTAATACAACAATAAGACTAAAGCCGCCGTCTAAGCACCTCTATCCAGCTGATGAAGGGGCGCAGATAGCCTGGGCCTAATACCAAACAGACATCGCAGCCAAACCTAACATCTAAAGACCTGAGAACCCATCCAGGACGCCTGCCGGGCATGGGTCTCACCGGTCCGGCGTGCACTCAGATGCCGCCGCCGCCAACTGCCACCGCTCCATCTTGTAACTATATCGATGCATCAACCTTGCTCGGTCCAGCAATCGTCGACGCCACCACGGCGCCAAACGGCACCTCCTCCTGCGCGCAAAAACAGCTGAGCACGTCGCGTCGCCATCGATACACCTCGGCGCCATGCTGCCGTATCACCAGCCGACACAGCTTGAAGTCCTTGGAAGATCTGTCTTGCGTGCACCGCCGACCGTGCATGACAAAGCGTAGCACCCGCCGGTCGTGCATGACTTGACATCACCCCCGAAGCTCCGTGCAAGACGAAGCCGCTCCACCTCCTGCCTCTGACATCCAGCGCTGCTCCGCAAACGATGCTCCCAAGAGAGAAACGACACTGCACTGCCGCCATCGTCCGATCTGGAACACCAGATCCTAGGGTTTCCCCCGGAGCAGCACGAGTGGGTCGACAATAGTTACACGACGATGCCTTCATCAAGGTAACGGCGAGAACGCCGCCATCGCCTGCCGTCGGCTCGGTTTTCACCGGCAACCATGTCTCCCCTACTCGCAGCCGGGACAAGATGATGGATCACGAGATCCGATCACCAAGCCTCTGGCCGGCCATCTCGGGAAGAAGATGACCACCACGTCCAGCAGTCTCACCACGCCGGGCACGCGTCACCGCCGGCACCCCCATGGTGCCTAGAGGCCGACAAGCCCCGACGAATCCCATGCCTCGCCAGCCGCCATGGCCCAGACCCCGGCACCACCAGATCCAGATCGGATCGGGGTCCAGGGCCCCAAGCCGCAACCGCCGCGGAGGCAGCACCACTGGGCTCTTAGGTTCAGATGGGAATGGTTGCACCGTACTGAACCATCCAAACTTTGGCAAGGATCACCGATGATCTCTGACCCTTGCTTGGTGGAACTATTCAACAACTTGGTGCACTGGAAGGTTGGGAATGGTGCTTCTGTGCGCTTTTGGCAAGATCGATGGATCAACCGGCGATGTGTGAAACTAGCACCGCTGGTTTTTGCTTTAGCAGTCAATGTGTCAGATCGAGAACAGTGTGTGATGGCATGTACCTGAACCATTGGGTGCTTGACATTGCTGGTGGATTGTCAACGGAAGGGCTTGTGCAGTATGTGCATTTTGGGATGCTGTTGTGACAACTCAATTGTTGCATCAGGAGGAAGATCAGGCTGTATGGAAGTGGAATGGGGATGGGGTGTACACTGCAGCTTCCACATGTCACATGTTATGGGAAGGCTCAGCTCGGTTCTCTTGTGCTAAGCCGCTGTGGAAAAGCTGGGCGACTCTGAACTGTAAGATCTTTATCTAGCTCGTGTTGCAGTGCCTCATCTGGAAGTCTGATCGACGGACTAGGAGAGATCTTCAGGACCAGGTGGATGTGTGCCACTTTAGTGACCAGGAGGAAGACAACACCAACCATAAACTCATGCAATGCAGTTTCTCCAGGGAGGTGTGGCATTGTACCCTGCTTAGGGCGCAGCTGGATGAAGTAGCCATCCCGACCTCAATGAACAACTTGGAATCTTGGTGGACTAGGTCCAGAGCCATTTAGCCGAAAGCTAAGCGCGGGGGTTTTGACTCTTTTCTCATGCTCACTTGTTGGTTTCTATGGAAACAATGGAACGCAAGGGTTTTTGCTAATGTGGGTCTACAACGGAACGTGGAGAACACTACTCAAATCATGGATGAGCCGCATCTTTGGAAAAAAGCGAGTGCTTATGGAGTAGTCAACCATAGGTGTAGGAGTAGAGTTTGGGGCGGCTAGCCTTGTAAAACCAAATCTTGTACATTGTTTGCTCTCCTATAAAAATATGGTACGCGCTTTGCATACTCTCGAAAAAAAACTTCGCTACCTTCCACGTATGAACATGAATCAGGGGTCTTCGCAAAGAAATAATAAATGATGTTAATTGATGCAAAGTTTTAAAATCCAACTCCATATTACAAGATGTGTCCTCCAAATGTCGAGAATAGATGACCAAATGCACAATGGAGAAAAAAAAAGAACTATCAAATTAGGCAACCACCAAAGCATGCATCTACTTCTAGTCCACTGTAGTAGATGCAAAAAAAAAAACTTTTATGAAACTTCTAAGGTGCCAAACTGACGCTCTCAAGATTACACGGTTTCTGACTTTTATGGAACAGTACCATGCAAAGTGCAGTATAATAATTCGCATTATAGATAGGAAAGAAACAGGGGCACATATTTTGTAATTATTACAGCTCACAGAACATGTACTTACAGTGGCACTTATCCTGAAGAAATGTGCAACGACGGTAACTCCTAGGCAACTCCAACCGAGGAGACCGGCTTGCGTGCTTGCAACAGCAGTTAATAAGAGGAACCCAGAGACCGTGTGAAATGTGGTATACAATCTCAAATCCTGAAATCATATGAAAGAATCAGCTAATCACGTTAACAAATAACTACACATAATTGTACACATATATGCTTAAAGAGCTAGTACCACCCCTCTCTCTGGCAGCTTCTTGTATGCTTTGACAAAAAGAACAAAACTGATCGCGGCCCCAATAAAAGATGCCACTCGAATTGGGTCAAAACGGTTACACGATTTGGTGTACACGTTCCACATGATGTAGCCCCATAGGTTGAAGATGAGAAACCACCAGAATAAGGTATGGCTACCACCTTGATCATCTGGTCCTAGCTTCCCAACACGGATACTGATAAGAATGTAATTTCGTTATTAAGAAACCATGAGAATTGGCAGAACAACATAGAAAGTTAACGACGCTTACGCTGGAACAAGTGAAACGAAACTCGATAAGATAAAGGCTATCCAAGGAACAGTCTTGGCCAACTCTGTGCTCGGAGTGCAAAAACTCTCGATTTCACTGAAAATTTGTATGAAACAGTACATTATCATCCACAACCCATGTCATTTATCCTATATGTCAACAGATCCAACTAGTATTTTCAGGAAAAGAAAGCTTAAATTTGCAAATTCTGCAGAAATCCATTCAACAAGAGGAATAAGTCTACATATTGTATAGGCCCCTAAATGTTAGCCCGGCAAAAACAAAATTCCACATATTTAAGTTCACGCTAGGGATAGATCACATCACAGTAGTAGCACATCAGACTGCAGATTAAGCCTTACTTACCATGTGCATTTTCTATTTGGCGCTGGGAAATTGGTGTCCTTGGGGGTGTGTGCGGAGGCGAGGTCTGCCGTTCCCGCAGCATCAGCGTACACAGTCGGAGGAGAAACACATGGAAACTGTACTCCAATGAAGAACAGCAGCAGCAGTACCGCTGGGCGGAGTTTCTCCATCCTCTCCTTGGTTTTCTTGCCTGCATTCCATGCAAGAACAGAAATTGATGAACTCTGGACCTCCCTTGCTTGGTTTCTGCACCTCCCCTTGATTTCTACAAGTATGTGGATGAGCTGTAGTTTGGAAGCTAACCTCTGTTGGCACCAGCGCGGCCTGGCGGAGAAGAGGCAGCAGCGACTCGCTTCTTGGTTGGCTTCTCCTGCCTCTCTTCTTGTTCTTATCGTCTCTCTTCTCCGCTCGCAACGGCTGGAATGCCTGGGCACTGGCTGCTGCCTCATTGCTCTGCTCTTTCCCTTTGTAGCATTGAAGCCACCAAAACTGAATTATGTTTTGAATGCTGTTCAACCTTGTCAGTCCAAAGTTCTGGCAAGAGGGTAAGGTGGACAGAGATCCTTGTGGCTTTGTTCTAGCCTGTCAGGTGGGCTTAAGTTAGAATCTCTGAGGAATGGCCCAGTGTCAGCGATTGTGGCTAGTTTTCCATGAGGCGTCGAAGCAAATTGCCATGGCCGGAAGAAAGGAGTATCGTCTTGGGCAGTGTGGAGAGGCAGAGCGTCCGGTCAAGCTCCTGATGTAAAAAAGCTGCCCACAGCTGTCCTTTTCCCTCTTTCTCAAAAAAAAAGAAAAAACTAAACTGTCTTTTCCACTTCCGTTTTTCCGCAGGCCTCCACGTCTACGCAGTCCAGCTGCCTCGATGAATGTTGCGCCACCGTGTGTGTCGCCAAGGCACAGACCGCTAGAATGTTCACGTATGGTGTGCACGCGTTCCACCGCAACAACGAATGATATTAGGAGTACTTCACACAAGCTTTTGAAGCAAGCAAGATGCTGCTCAGGAGTGCAGAACGAGGCCGAATTTCGTGTTTTGACCCTTTTTGTAAAGAATTTCAGGATCTGACCCCTGTTTGAAATTTTTTCGCGATTTGACCCTTTTTCCTACCGTCAGGGCCTCTGGCGGTAGGGTTAGATAGCCTACCGCCACGGCCCATGGCGGTAGGAAACTTATCCACGTCAGCGCGCGGAGACGGCGTCGTCCCCCTCCGTCGCACCCTACCGCCAGGGTCCCGGCGGTGGTATCTAACTCTACTGCCAGGGCCTCAAGGTAGGGTCCGCGATTATTTGCCCCAAACCCCGCCCCGCCCATCTCCCCACCCCTCTCCCTCCCCCCCGTCGGCAGTTCATCCTTTTCTCCCCCAAGTCACCCCTCTCTCCCTCTCTCATCTCCTCCACTCCCCCTTGGATCTTCACCGATTCTACACCGTTTTGGCGGATCGAGATGGCCCCGAGGAGAGAACCGTAAGCTCCTCCGATCCCTCCAATTAGTTTTTGCAAACTTGCTTCCGATTCGACGCATTATTTGCTTGAAATCTCTCATGTTTTTGAACTTAGATTGATTTTTTTTCACCTAAGATTGATTGTAGTTGTAGTTCTTAGTTCTTTAGTAAGTAGTGGTATTGGATATGTACTCTAATCAATAGTTCATATGTTAGTGTGAAGATGAACCCTAGTTCATAATTTTTTTGTTAAAAAAATTATGATGTAATGTTGATATGAGGATGAACCCTAGTTTGATGATGCATGTTGATATGATGATATGATCTAGTGTGAAGATGAACCCTAGTTTGATGATGCATGTTGATATGATGATATGAAAAAAAAATTATTTAAAAATATGAGGATATGATGTATGTTGGAGGTTTTTTTTATATGGTGCATGTTGATATGATTTGATCCATCATGTGTAGTAGATGTTGTTGGAGGAATATGCATAAAATTTTATTTTGATATGATTTGAGTTCATTGTTTGTTTATGTATGCTTATGCTTATGGTGCTTTTGTTTATGAAACTCTATTAAGGCGGGCACCTCTTGCGGACAACATCGCCAACGGTACTCCATCTTTGGGATGGGCATTCGACAAGGGTCATCGTGCCCGTTTCACAGAGAACGGAGAGGTAAGTGATATGAAAGAAATTTTGATCAAAGTTCTCGGATTGATGAAAATGATTTCCTAACTTTTTGGCGTTCACTTTTTGACAGACGCTCCAGCCACTGCGCATGAGGAGTCACGGGGTTCATGGGCATATGGACTACGACGAGCGCTACGCGCCGTTCTTCAAGAAAGCCCGTCTGTTGGGTTTCGTGTTGCAGTTCAAGCGTCAGCCGCCGACACTTGTCCACGCGGCCCTCACAGCTCTGATTAACCGTTGGAGACCGGAGACCCATTCTTTCCATCTGCCATGCGGGGAGATGACGGTGACCCTAGAGGATCGGGGATGATTATCGCAATGCCGATCGAGGGTCATGCACTCACCGGTCGAGTGGAGAGGGCCAAGCTGGCGAGAGAGGTCACCACCCTCATCGGCGATCGCCCGGTGCCAAGAGTAACCGTACATCCGGTGTGCCGTTGACCTGGCTCTCGGAGCACCGGAAGACATGCCCCCAAGGCGCAGATGAGGCGACTGTGGAGTTGTACGCGAGGGCCTATCTGTGGTATATTCTCTCAGAGGTCATGTTTCCAAACGGCTCGAAACTCGCTAACCGGCCAGTGTCTGTTCTTCCTAGCGGATCGGGATGCGAGTGCAGTTGGGGACAACATCTCTCGCCTACCTATACCGTTCGGTAAGAGAGTGTCTAATTGCGTACCTACCTACGAAAATGTGTCCATGACTCATGTGGAGGTGTGGGACCGACGGAGGCACATGAAAGACGTGGAGAGGAGAGTGACTAACTGGGATGATTACCTGGACCGACACATGAGGTGGTGCGATGATGGCCAGAAGCACCGTCTTCGTCTCAGGCCTCGATGGACGGCGGAAGACATCGCGGAGCTGGAGTGGGCTGACCCTGATGAACAGGCATACCAGTCCGGCATCAGAGACATGCACAGTGGATTTAGGGAGTTTGCACCCCTCATCAACAGAGTGGTAAGTTCGAACCGACGGTCGTATTTAAAATATTTTATTCGTCATCGTGGTCGACTTATGCGTTGCGATCGGTGAGTGAACAGATGCATCTTTGAAGCCTCAGATGCACTAGGAGATCTTCCCGGGAGCGTACAATCAGAGACCAGAGCCAGGGGGACGATGAAGGTACAATTTCAGCCTCCTCGGAACAGATGCATCTTGTTCACTTGCAGTCAGTCGATCTGATACTTATTATGACCTTGCTTCATTGTGAGTGCAGAAGTTCGTGCAGCGTTATGCATAGTCGGTAGGGCTGCTTGGGTGTCTTTGGGCTGGGTCGATTGAAGCTTATCGACTGTAGCTGAGGTCTTGTCGGCTCATCGAGCCATGCTCCCTCGTCGTCTAGGTTGGTTGGGGAGGAGGAGGATGAAGAGGATGAGGATGAGGAGGCCACACATGAAGAAGAGGATGAGGAGGAGGATGAGAGCAACGGGGAGGAGGAGTATGATGAAGATTATGGGCCTCCACCAACTCAAACATCTCAGGCATCTCAGCTGCCGAAGAGGAATCCGAAGAAGAAGGATTTGCTGAGTCCGGACCCTTTCCGGAGACCGGTTCCTCGCCGGCCCAAGAAGAAGACCGAAGAGACTCGTTCAAAGAGTAACGAGGACCGTACCTCCAAGAGGGGAAGGAGCAAGTGATTATGCTCTTCGATACTTGGCTCTTTTAGTTTGGTTGAACTTGTCCAGTGGTTGTGAAACTATGTGGAACTATGTGTTTGCTATTTGTGGATCTATGTGTTTGAAATGTTCTATGCACTTCAAGTTATCTTAATATGGATCTACGTGATGCCAAATTTAATTGTTTAAAATCTATGATATTGCTGTCATATTTGTGAAACTTGCTGTGATATTGAATTTGAGAACAAGCAACCAAATGAACTTGGAAAAACAAAAAAGAGGACCCTACCGCCAGGCAACCTGGCGGTAGGATCAGACAGCCTACCGCCATGGGTCATGGCGGTAGGGTGGACCTACCGCCAGGACCCTTGCATATTTCGTTACAGAAGGCCTGGTTGGCAAAACCCTGCCACACCTTACCGCCAGGGTCGCTGGCGGTAGGGTTAGACAACCTACCGCCAGGGTTCCTGGCGGTAAGGTACTTATCCACGTCAGCGCGCGGTGATGGCCACCGTCCCCCTCCGTCACACCCTACCGCCAGATACTCTGGCGGTAGGCTGTCTAAACCTACCGCCAGGAGCTCTGGCGGTAGCAAAAGGGTCAAATCCCGAAAATATTTCAAAGTGGGGTCAGATCCTGAATTTCTTACCAAAAAGGGTCAAAACATGAAATTTGGCCGCAGAACGACCCCTGGCTCTGGAATCTTCACACGTCGCAGACTAGCATCGGCTTCCCCACCGGCAGACAAAAACCAGCCTTACTGCATGAAGGTCAGGTTGGACCAACCGCAACCACTGGAGCAACTCTAGCCGTGTTGAGATACTGATGTGTTTGGTCAGGGCATCTCCAACGCGGACCGGTAAACCTCTCGCATTCATCCGAACCGCGCTGTGTGGACCGCGGAAGTCATCCAACGCGGTCTTGTATCGGTCTGTGACGCGATCTAGACGTATTTTCTTCCGTAAATCGGAAACAAGCGTGAGGGGCTTTGTGGAAGTCCGGACCGCTCCCAAGCCCGCTTCTGACTACCCTGATCTACCCCAAAAACCCACCCGCCCCTCCGGCACTTTCCTTCCGATGCATGTGCCGCTTAACGCGCCGCATTCATGCCGGCACAAAGCACGGAGCAGCCGACATTGATGTCGCGCGATGTGACCTGACTGAGGGTGGCGCTGACCGATGCGACTTCTCGTCAGCCGCCGCTTCAATGCGAACACAACTTCACGAGGCACAAACTCCGGCCACTGCACCGCATTGAAGCGGGTTGGCCACCCCTTCACGCGGGCCTCATCACGGCTATTTAAGCCGTGCACCGGTGACGCACAGAACCACACTCCCTCGCCCCAAGCACCGCCCCTCCCCTCCCCAGTCTTCGTGCCCGAGCCCCCCCTTCTCTTCGACCCCAGTTGGGGCGATGCCGAAATCGTGGTGCTCTACGCCGGCAGGTGGAGTAGGCGGACGCTCCTCCTCTGGCAGTTCCTGGAGCCACCGCCCACGCTCTCCGGGCCCGTCAGCATCTATGGCGGCCAGCTCCTCCGCCAAGGAGGAGATCATCATCTCCTCTGATAACAAGGAGGACCAGGTGCCACCGCAGCAGCCGCCTCGGCTCCTCAAGGAGGCTACTCTGACGGACGAAGATTTTGTCTGTCAGATCGAGATAATGACACAGCGGTTGATCCATTACATGGGCCCGTCGCTGCCATTGCCGGGGTGCGGGAAGGAGGAGCCATCGTCCTCGCCGCGCCATCGCATGAAGCACGAGTCGGCGTTCCCGCTCCGGCCTGTGAAGGAGGAGTCGGCCTCGCCCTGGCACAACCACGACGTCCAGATCGGATGCCGCATGAAGGAGAAGCCAGCCTTGCCCCCGCACCACCGCGGCGTCCAGATTGGATGGCGGGTCAAGGAGGACCCAACATCCCGAACACGCCGCTGGTACGGCCGCATGGACATGCCATCGTCGTCATCCCGCCGCCACCACCTCGCCATCAACGAGGAGTTGTCGCCCGCGATTAGGAAGGCACGGGGTCGCCTCCTCGGAGAAGGCGGTTACAGTGGTCCCTCGGGCTCAAGGACCGTCGTCTCTGTGGCGGAGCGTGCGGCTCGGCAGCTGGCGATATACGACCGGCGCAATGCCGATCGCCGCTCCGCGTTCGCCAAGAGCGACATGGCGCCGGACTTGGTCAGCAACGACTCCGACCTTGCCGTTGCGTGGGCGCTCGACCGCTCTGTGGCCACCGCGGAGACAACCGCCAAGCGCCGCTGCCGCCTTGACGCCGAGCTCACCATGATCGGAGATGAGTGGTCGGCTAGCGGTTGTTTCATCAACACCGGTCGCGGCAAGGCCACCGCCAGGGCTCCGAAGGCCATGTCGGCAGTGACTGTGGTGGCACTCCGCACCGTGCAGCAAGAGGCGAAGCAGCTCCTCCGTGAGTGGCAGGTAGCCGCCTGACAAGGCTGTCGTGGCCCTCCAGCGTCGTTCGACTGCTGAAGGGACCACGACGGCACCGACAAAGACGACGGTGTGGCAGGGCAGGGCAGCCACGTGTACGAGGTGGTTGTCCGGCATAGGGTTTAGTTTTTTTGTTAAGCGGGCGAAATATCGACCTTTCATGTAAATTATGTCCGAACTTCAATCATATCCGCCTGGTTTGATCAAATTTCATCCAATTAGTTTGAATTCTTGTTGAAATATATGAGGCCACGGTTGGATGGTGGCCTCCCGCATCCATGTCCGCAAACTGCTCCCCCCCCCCCATGTCCGCTGACGAATGCGGGACGAAATTTGCGGGTCGCTGTTGGAGATGCCCTTACACTATTAGGGAAAAGGCTAACAGTAGCGCGGGGTTTTGCCTTATCAGTAGCGCGGGCACCGGTGCTACTCCTAAGGCGCAACAGCTGAACTTTACTAGTAGCACTACTGCTAACATACAAAGCAACAGCGAGCTTGCTGAACCACGCATCTCGCTAATAGCAACAAATAGCCTCTTCGAAGCCTTGCTTTGCTAAAAGCACACTGCTACTACTTGCATACCCGCGCTACTACTAAATTTTCCTGTACTTTTTTCTGAAGCATATTGGCGCTGCATTTGTATAGGTTTATACACTAGTCTCATCATATGATTTTATGACCATGATGAGTTATTATATATATATGTATATCAGTGGGTGAAAGAGACGTGGATTAGATCCAAGTGGAGGCAACATGGTGCAGATCCAAAGTCACTACAAAAAAAGACACATCCTTGACATTTTGGCCCGTACGAATTTTTTTCCTGTCATGCTTATGACACTTCTATGACGATAATTGTGACAAAAGCACGTATCATCATAGATGTGGTGGGATCCTACTTCTATGACAAAAAATCATGACAGAAAATGGGCTTTTCATCCTGAGCGGGCCAGGGACGCACATGCATGACATTCTTTGGGCTGTCCATGACGGAAATAATCATGGTAGAAGCGAGGGCGAGGAAAATTTCGGGGAGTCCCCTGTTACGGTGGGTGGTCGGGGCCGAGCGCTGCACGGAGGTTTGCACGCTTCTCTCGTACACGTATGCGCGTGTATGCGAGGCGTTAGGCTCGAACTGAACCCGAGTGAGGCGTTGGGCTCTAACTGAACCTGAGCGATTGCACTAGCAACATTACTGAATCCTGATCGATCCCTTGACTATTAACTGAACCCGAGTGATTCCTTGGCCGTCGCTTCAGTCTATGGGGTGGTTATCTTTTTTTTGTGATGTTCTTCAGGGTTCTCGGTGTTTTCCTCGGGAGTTACCAGCACATGCTCCTCCGACTCAGGAATTTCAGGGGCCTTGGAAGAATCGCCAATCTTTCTTTTCCTGCTCTTGGCTTTGGCCCTATGATCAAATTGGAATATTAAGGTATACATGATAATAGGTTAAGCCGCGCACAAGTTAAGTACAAATACTTACCCTGCATTTATAACTAAGGGAGGCAACTGAGTAAAGGACGAGTCTCCGGAAGAGGGTGGTGACTCCTGGTAATCGGAATCAGACGGGTTAAGTGGTTGCGTGACAAGGTCGGCTTTGGTAAAGAGGAAGTAGGACTATGTGGCACCTCGTTATGCCGCTTGTGAAGAGAAGGTTCATGAGATAACCCGACCACCAGATCTCCAGAGCCGCCACTCCGAGTTTGGCACCTTGACTCATGCTCAGCCTTCTTCAAAATAAAATGTGGGTCTAAATAAGAATCTGGGTGAGAAAAGCTTACTTTCTGGATGACCTGCCTTATCTTCCTTGGAGGCAAGGAGTTTGAGCCGGAGGAGATAGAAATTACCTCAGCATCATGGGCTCGGCTTGTCGCTTCCTCATCCCAAGAACAAGAGGCTTCAGCTAATTCAATAAAGAGGCGTCCAAGAGAGTCAAGTTCTACCTCTGAATGGTCATCAACATCTACTGATTCGCCCATAGCAGCCCACTCAATTACAACAGCTGGTTTGTTCTTTTTCTGCTTTGGGCCAGTTTTGGTTTTGGCCACGACTGTCTTCTTCTTCCTGTTCCAAAAAGGAGAGCCGGACTATATAATGAAGAGGAGTTAGCAAGTGAAACACAGAACGAGTCAAAAGATATTTTAGCCGGATATAGATGAATACTTACAGGTGGGGTCAGGTTGAGTTTGTAGAATGGTAACAACCCTGTTTTGTTGCAGTTCTCCTGAGGCTCCCCAAATAAACTCTTTACAATTTTATTGACCACATTAGCAATAAAGTTATCAGAGCTGTAACGCTGAGGGTCGTTTGATTCGCCTGAGTATTCGCACATTAAGCTAGGCCGGCGGCTTAAGGGAAGAATTCTCCAAGAGACCCAACACCGGGCTAGGTCAACTCCCTTTAACCCATTGATAAACAAGGCCTTCACCTTTGAATAAAATGGAAGCGCTGCAGCATGTTCTTATAGAATAAGCTTTCTTGGCAGGTCAAAATTTATGCGAAGACGATCTGCCTTGTAAGCCGACAGAGGGTTCTCATTAACTGGAGCAGTATTCTTGGAGTAAAACCAAGTCTTCACCCATCCCTTAGGGTGGCTTGGTAAGGTGGCTGCAGGGAGACCGCCATCTCTGCGTCTTTGGATTGAGATTCCACCCAATTCTTGATTCGGGCCATCCGCACATTCAGTCTGGCGGTTCATATAGAAGAACTCTTTGAAGAGAGAGACATAGGGCTCTATTTGTACGTACGCTTCGCAGAAAATCTGAAAGTGTCAGAGATTTGATATCAAATTCGGGCCCAAATCGTGAGGATGGAGGTTGAAATAGTGCAGAACGTCCCAGAAGAACTTTAACCCGAGCGGTGTGAAGCCTCTGAGGATATGATCCGTAAAGACTACTACTTCTCCTTCGCCGGGTTTAGGGACATTTTCCCCTTGACTGACTCACTAGCCAATTTCTTCCTGAGCCGCCAGGAGACCTTGGGCATGGTAATCCTTAAGGGTGGTTTCAGTGACTAGGGAAGGCCCCCAACTGCAGATGATGGTCTTTGACATGTTGAGCTGCTTGAATGCAATGAAAGACTGCAGAAATATAAAGGGGTGGGTTACTTGAGAAGTAATGACTCATTATTACCGTCATATGAATAAAGCAGTATAAGGATAAGTCGCTCTAACAAGTGGCAAGTTATTTGAAAGAGGTAGTTTCTGGAATGTTGTCGAGTTGCGAATATGTTGGTAAGCCGCCCAAAATGCAAGGGCGAGTTATCTAAAGTTTGGGCTTGTTGAATTTTTTCTAAGTATGAAGCAAACAAGTTTTAACTGGAACATCTATATTTTTGGATCTACGGATAGTTCAAAAAAGGAAAAATAAATGCTAAACCTAAATGGTGGTGGTGGAAGTACTGATGAGTTGCTCATGAATTCCAGTGGAGGTGTAATCTGTCGTGGTATTTCCTCGACATATGTCAAGGGATGGCTTATCATGGGTGGGGACAGGAGTACGTTGCCGGGCTATAGAAGCGGGAGTGAGCGAGACCTCGAACGCCTATGAGTCTTACCCAGGTTCGGGGCTCTCCATGTAGATAACACCCCTAGTCCTGCTCTGCGGGGTCTCCGCATGATGACTATGATCAATAGAGTAGCTACAAGTGTGCTCCTTGAGTTGATCGGCTAGAGGAAGAAGAAGGGCAAGCCTAGCTCTACCTTTTCCGTAGCTATGTGGGTGTGTGATGGTTGGGATGCTGAACCCTTTGCATGGGTGAGCCTGGGGGTTTATATAGGCCTAACCTCCAGGGGTACAATGGTAATCCGTTCGGGTGTAGGACCCGGCCGTCAGTGTCTCTGGGCTCCGACTTCGCGGCCGACCATTGAGGCCCGCCGCTTGGTGGGTCCCGCCGACTGTCGTGAACCCGATCGACAAGTAGGGACCACCGCCTGCGGGCCAGGTTGACTACGGTACACTGTAGCCTTGCCCTTGATGATGAAGGCTTTGTCGGGGGCGCATGGCTACAGTTCCGCCGCCTGGCAGGCGCTTACTGTAGCCACACCCCGTCTCATCTGGTTAATGGTGCACAGACTTCAAGGGGAGGAGTGGCCGCCTGCTAGGATTTGGATTCCTCTTGCAGCCGCCCGCCCTGGGCTTGCTGTCTGCTGCTGGTTCGCAGACGGGTAGGGCCCGCCGTCTGCGGGCCGTACCGAGCGCCCATCGTGGGAGCATGGCTCCATCTGACGTAGGTGATGTCATGGGTTGCGTGGCTACAGTACCGCGCCGGGCGTGGGGTTTTTGCTTGGTACACCCGTATTGTGGCCATGTTCTGCCCTGGATTCGGAGGTGGCAGATTGCATTGTAGCCATGCCCTGTCTTGTCGTAGTAAGTGGGTGCAAACTTTGAGGAGGCGAGGGCCCTCCTTTTAGAGGTCGGCTCCCTGAGGTCGCCTGCTGGAAGCACACCGCCTTCTTGGGGTTCACCGCCTTCTTGGGGTCCGCCGTCTTCTAGAAGGTGGACCTCTGGTTCCAGCCGGCCTAGGGGGCGGCCTTGCGACCAGTTGGACTGAGGGCCTTGGCCAGCCCTGATGTCTTGAAATGTGATTAAGTGCTGATGAGGCTACCCGGGGCCTATCCCCCCGTCAGTAGTCCCCGAAGATGGTGAGGTTCTATGGTTTTTGGCAGTCGGAGGGCCTCAACAGTTTCCCCTTCGAGTGATCTTCCGCCTTCTGCTCCGCCCATCTGGGAGGAGCCGGACACGGCTGTGGCCGCCTGGTGGAATTTGAACCAACAGGCAAGAGTCGGGGCGCCGCCGCCAGCCGAACGCGCACCACATGGCGCCCGTAGGCCAGACCGGCCTGCCAGCCCACGCGCGCGACGGTACGTCTCCGTAGGCTAGGGCCCGCCACTACAGGGCCTCGTCCCACACGCAGATCCGCTGCGGTCGAGGTGGGCGGTTGCCCTTCCGTAGCGCCTTAACAGCGCCATAATCGCATGGAATATGCGGGGTCGTGTGGGGCGTGGGGCACAGTTAATCCCACACCCGCACGTCGCCTGGGCTTTGTCTCCTCCGTTATAAAGAGGGGGGACGGAAGGAGGAGGATCAGAATGCACGTCCACCCATTCCCCACTCTCTCTTCTCCCCTCCCCATCGCTGTTGTTGTTCTACCCCGTCATCGCTGGAGTGTTGTCGCGGCTGCTTCTCTTTGCCGTTGTTGCCTCGTTGAGGTCGCTGCTCCACCGTAGCAACCACTCCACCGCGGCCACCGCCGCGGACTTGATGCTTCGCTCCGTTGCCGCATCGCTCTCGTCTTCCTCTTCTCCGGCGAGCTCTTCCTTGCCGTCCCCATGCCATGGCGAAAAGCGGGTGGCTGGGTTCCACCATCCACAATGACCATGTCGACTTCCTCCGCGCGACGCGGAGGATACCTCGCTTCGACAACGTGGGCGTGTGCATCCCCCCCGCGCCGGAGATCTTGCCGCAGCCGGAGCCCGGTGACTATGTCGTCTTTCGCGCTCACTTCCTCCGCGGCTTCACACTCCCGGCCTTCGGCTTCTTTCGGGAGTTTCTGCACTACTACCGACTGCAGCCACACCACCTCACCCCCAACACGGTGGGGTGCCTCTCCGCCTTCGTCTCCTTCTGCGGGGGGTACCTCGGTGTCCTGCCGTCTATCAAGCTCTAGGGTAGATTCTTCTACCTCAAGCTCGGTACAGCAGCGAAGGACGAGCCGGCCCCGTGGGGGGGGGGGCATGCATGGCCGTGAGGTGCTCGGGAAGCGGCACGCGCTTCCTTTCGATCCCTCTGCACGAGTCGGCCAAGCTCTGGCAAAGGTCATATTTCTATGTCCGAAATCTCCGGAACATGGACTACATCAACCTGCCGGTCTATGTGCCCAGGCTGCCTACTGGTTCATACAACAACTGGTAGCAGCAGCCGCCCAAGCGCCCACTGCCGCCCAACATCGTCAGCGTCCTCATCCGACTGGAGGAGATGACAAGCCGGGAGGGGCTCCACCCGGCCGACCTGATGGCCGGCTTTATCATGCGCCAGGTGTCACCACTCTAGCTCCGACTGCGCCTCATCTATGAGATGAGCGGCCGCCGGCATCCATGCCGGATGTCGATGAAGGAGATGCTGAGGGTGGAGGTGGCCCGCCACGTCAACGACATCACCAGGTGCAAACTCAGCGAGGCGGAGTGGCGCATCGGCAAGGAGCCTTATAGCCGGGCCAACCCTCCTCATGTGGTAAGTGCCGGATCCGACTGCTCCATTCTTAACATTCCTCGTCCTTCGGTCTTGACCAGTCGGCTTCTGTGGCAGCACTTCATGGGCCAAGGCGCGCCGACTCTTGGCCACAAATGGATGCCGGACCGCGAGAACAGCAACGTCAATGACCCGGAGCTGGGGGTAGCCGCCATGGAAGAAAGCGGCAACGAGGAGGTCGTTGGAGGAGGCGGTGGAGGGGATAGTGGCCTCAAGGTAGGCAGCTCTGCAAGAGACGATGGAGGATCAGGCAGCCCCGGAGCGGGCGACTCCATAGGAGGCGGCGGAGGATTAGCCGGCCCTGGAGCGGGCGGGTCCACAGGAGGCGACGGAGGAGGAATCGGTGACATTCGAGCTTGGCCGGATGATGATGAAGGCGACAAGGAGCGCCACCGGCCTAGGGAAGGCACGGGGACAGGAACCGAAACCTCCACACCGTGACCGGCTGCTGCACCTATCGGGCACAAGCGCCGCTTGGCCGGGCGGTACGGCAGCCAGCCGCCCAAGAAGGCCAGACAGGCGGACGCCACAAGGCGGCAGGAGGCCCAAAAGGTGGCCGCCACCTGGAAGGGGCCCGAGCCCATGCCGCTCACGTCCAGGTAAGCGCATTTGCCTTTCTGACTTCGTGTTTCCCTTCTTTCTTGGGGTGTTCTCCTTATCTTCGCCTTCTTGTTGAACAGGACGTCCTTTGCCACCTCGTGGGCTTCATCCCCCTTGCTGATGGACCCAGTGGATGGCTCTGCGGACGCTCAGCGTTCGGATCTGGCTGCTACCCTCCAAGAGGCGCAGGAGAGGAACATGCGGGAGGTGCGCGAGTCACAGGAGGCCGCAGAGAAGGCGCGGGCCAACGCGCAGGCGAAGGTGGCGGCACAGGCGGAGGCCCGGGCTGCAGCGGAGGCAGAGGCTGCGAGGAAGGCCCAGGCAGAGGCCGCGACCAAGGCGCACATGGAGGCCAACGCCAGGGGTACGGTAGATATGGCTGGTGGCGAGGTCCCGGAGACCATCCCCCTTGACCGACCGGAGGTGGAGGCGGCGGAAAACCACATGCCGCCTGGAGCGGCCGGGGCCGATTAGTCGGCGCTGGAGCCGGAGCTCCCCAACACCGTCGTTCCTGAGGTGGAGGGGATCCAGCGCGAGCCGGATGCCAGCGGACGAGGAGGCGGCGAGCCCACCTAGCCGGAGGCTCCACCAGCCGGCATCGGCCAGACAGCAGGTCGGGCCTTAGTGGTGCGCACCGACATGCGGCACAGGCAGCGTCGGAGCCAAGGCGGCAGGTGGATACCGCATCCTTGAGGTCACTGAGGGCTTGTGCTGGGGCCACGAGCACCGTTTCCTCAAGCCGGTTAGAGGGAGCCGGCCCCGCCGCCTTGAACTTGGCGGTGCGGGAAATGGAGGATCGGTTCCTCGCCTAGAACGCCTCCATTCTAAAGGCGAGGGATGACATGCAGGCAACGCGGTCGGCCGTCCGAGTATGTACATCTTATTTTTGCTTCTTCTTCTTGTAGTTTTCCGTGGGGGCGCGCTAGTGCACCACTGGGTGTAGCCCTGGAATTCCGAGCTAGTTGCTGAGCAGGCGGGTTGGAACTCCAAGGCGCTTTGTTCATTTATTGCAACACTTGCCGCTGTTGCAGGACCTCCACAACATGCAGGTGGTGATACGTCTCCAACGTATCTATAATTTTTGATTGTTCCATGCTATTATATTACCCCTTTTGGATGTTTATGGGCTTTATTTTACACATTTATATTATTTTTTGGGACTAACCTACTAACCGGAGGCCCAACCCATATTGTTGTTTTATTGCCTGTTTCAGTATTTCGAGGAAAAGGAATATCAAACGGAGTCCAAATGGAACGAAACCTTCGGCGGCGTGATTTTTTGGAAGAATATGATCTGGGAGACTTGGAGTTCACGTCAGAAGATCCTCGAGGAGGGCACGAGATAGGAGGGCGTGCCTCCCCTATAGAGCGCGACCCCCTATGTCGTGGGCCCCTCAAGCACCTCCCGACCGACTTCTTTCACCTATTTAACCCTACGTACCCAAAAACCGTCAGAAATCAAGATAGATCGGGAGTTCCGCCGCCGCAAGCCTCTGTAGCCACCAAGAACCTCTCAGGAGCCTGTTCCGGCACCCTGCCGGAGGGGGAATCCATCACCGGTGGCCATCTTCATCATCCCGGCGCTCTCCATGACGGGGAGGGAGTAGTTCACCCTTGGGGCTGAGGGTATGTACTAGTAGCTATGTGTTTGATCTCTCTCTCTCTCTCTCTCTCTCTCTCTCTTTCGTGTTCTCTCTCGTGTTCCCTCTATGGCATGATCTTGATGTATCGCGAGCTTTGCTATTATAGTTGGATCTTATGATGTTTCTCCCCCTCTACTCTCTTGTGATGAATTGAGTTTCCCTCTTGAAGTTATCTTATCGGATTGAGTCTTTGATTTGAAAACACTTGATGTATGTCTTGCCGTGTTTATCTATGGTGACAATGGGATATCACGTGCCACTTGATGTATGTTTTGGTGACCAACTTGCGGGTTCCACCCATGAACCTATGCATAGGGGTTGGCACACGTTTTCTTGACTCTCCGGTAGAAACTTTGGGGCACTCTTTGAAGTACTTTGTGTTGGTTGGATGAATTTGAGATTGTGTGACGCATATCGTATAAACATGCCCACGGATACTTGAGGTGACAATGGAGTATCTAGGTGACATTAGGGTTTTGGTTGATTTGTGTCTTAAGGTGTTATTCTAGTACGAACTCTTTAATAGATCGATCCGAAAGAATAACTTTGAGGTGGTTTCGTACCCTACATGTTTGTTCTCCGCTATTAGTGGCTTTGGAGTGACTCTTTGTTGCATGTTGAGCGATTGTTATATGATCTATCTATGTTATTATTGTTGAGAGAACTTGCACTAGTGAAAGTATGAACCCTAGGCCTTGTTTCCTATCATTGCAATACCATTTACGCTCACTTTTACCACTTTTTACCTTGCTGTTTTTATTATTTTACAAATACCTTTATCTACCATCCATATTGCACTTGTATCACCATCTCTTCGCCGAACTAGTGCACCTATACAATTTACCATTGTATTGGGTGTGTTGGGGACACAAGAGACTCTTTGTTATTTGGTTGCAGGGTTGTTTGAGAGAGACCATCTTCATCCTACGCCTCCTACGGATTGATAAACCGTAGGTCATCCACTTGAGGGAAATTTGCAACTGTCCTACAAACCTGTGCACTTGCAGGCCCAACAACGTCTACAATAAGAAGGTTGTGTAGTAGACATCAAGCTCTTTTCTGGCACCGTTGCCAGGGAGGCTAGGTAAAGGGCACTCACTCACACCCCGTCACCTAAGTTTTTTTTGGCGCCGTTGCTGGGGAGGTGAGTGCTTGAAGGTATATCTTTAGATCTTGCAATCGAATCTTTTTGTTTCTTGTTTTATCACTAGTTTAGTTTATAAAAGAAAACTACAAAAAATGGAGTTAAGTTTGTCTCACACGCTTCACCTTTTTAATATCTTTTGTGAGTATGATGGAAAAGAAATTTGTGCTCAAGTGCTAGAAGAAGAATTACATAGAATGCTTGGTACTAAATCTTTGTGTGATGAGCATGATTGCAATGTTGTTAGTATGAATTCCTTGAATATCCATGATGCTAATAATATGCAAAGCCACAAGCTTGGGGAAGCTATGTTTGATGAACATGATATTTTTTGTCCCCTAAGTTTTGATGAGAATATCTATTTTGATGATAGCATGCCTCCTATTTATGATGATTATATTGATGAAAGTGGGTTTGGAAGAGTGTCAACTTTAGGAAGTAGTGATCCCACTATTTTGGAGGATGTTGAATCTTATTGTGATGAACATGAAAGTGGATTTGGAAGAGTGTCAACTTTATTTAGTGATGATTCCACTATTTCAGAAGAGGTTCCAATTGATTATGAGAACAAAGTTGCTATCTATGATTATTATTGTGATGACTTGTATGCTATTAGGAATAATGATAACCATGAAACTTGTCATCATGATTTTAGTTTTCAAGTGGATTATGCCTCACATGATAATTATTTTGTTGAGTTTGCTCCCACTACTATTCATGAGAAGAAATTTGCTTATGTGGAGAGTAGTAAATTTTCTATGCAAGTAGATCATGAAAAGAATGCTTTAGGTGCTGGTTATATTGTTGAATTTATTCATGGTGCTACCGAAAATTATTATGAGGGAGGAACATATGCTTGTAGGAATTGCAATAATGTCAAGTTTCCTCTCTATGTGCTTAAATTTTTGAAGCTATGCTTGTTTTACCTTCCTATGCTTGTTGATTACTGTTCCCATAAGTTGTTTGCTCAAAAAATCCCTATGCATAGGAAGAGGGTTGTGCTAGTCATATGCTTCATGATGCTCCCGTTATGTTTAAATTCTTATCTTTTATGTGAGCATCATTGTCATCATCGTGCCTAGCTAGAAAGGCATTAAAGAAAAGCGCTTGTTGGGCGACAACCCAATATCTATCCTTACTGTTTTTGTGTGTTCACATGATTATTATACTGTAGTAATCATGTTTTATAGCTTTTGTTTCAATAAAGTGCAAAGTAAGACCTTTAGGATAGCTTACGGTGATAGTTGTGTTGATCCTGCTGAAAATCAAAAACTTTTGCACCCAGTAAATTAGTTTTTTTAATTCACAGAAACGTGCTTATGATCTGATTAGTTTTGCTATGGATTGGTACAAAAATTTCTTAGGAGTTCCTAATTTGGTAAGATTTTTGGAGTTCTGATATCGTTTGATCTGATTACTACTGACTGCTTACTTTTTGACAGATTCTGTTTTCTATGTGTTTTTTGCTTATTTTGATGCATCTATGGCTAGTATTAAGTGGTATGAACCATTGAGATGTTGGAATACAGTAGATATTACACAAATATGAATTTAGAATGAGTTCATTACAGTACCTAAGTGGTGGTTTTATTTTCTTATACTAACAGAGCTTACGAGTTTTCTGTTGAGTTTTGTGTTGTGGAGTTTTCAAGTTTTGGGTGAAGATTCGATGGACTATGGAATAAGGAGTGGAAAGAGCCTAAGCTTGGGGATTCCCAAGGCACCCCAAGGTAATATTAAAGGACAACCAAGAGCCTAAGCTTGGGGATGCCCCGGAAGGCATCCCCTCTTTCGTCTTCGTTCATCAGTAACTTACTTGGAGCTATATTTTTATTCGCCACATGATATGTGTTTTGCTTGGAGCGTCATTTTCTTTTGTTAGTATTTGCTTGCTGTTATTTAGAATTATATTTTGAATCTTTAGTTTCAATAAAGAAGTCAAGGATAGCCTTTGCCATGCTTATTTTGCTAGTATACATGTTGCTGTTTGAGAACAGAAAGAGTACCGCTGTTGCAAAAATTCCCTAGAAAAGTCAGAGCATGATATAATGTCGAAACTTTTTGCAAAATGAGATATGATAAATTTACTACAGTGGGAATATTATTTCATAATTTTTTTGAGTTAGGCAAGTATGATGAATCTTCCATTCTTTACAGACTGTACTGTTTTGGCAGATTGCTGTTATGTTTGCATTGTTTGCATATGTTTGCTTGTTTAATGACTCTGTTTGAGGATAGGAGTATTAAATATGCAGAGGCATTTATTATCCAATGTTGAATAAAATTTTAGTGATTTGTTACAGTAGAAAATGATAAGGTTTTGCGTTGGTTTATACTAACCTATCTCACGAGTTCTTTGTGAGTTTGGTGTGGATGAAGCATTTGATAAAAAGAGAAACCATGATATAGAGGAATTAAGGAGACACAAAAGTTCAAGATTGGGGATGCCCCAGGCACCCCCAAGATAATATTCCAAGAAGTCTCAAGCATCTAAGCTTGGGGATGCCCCGGTAGGCATCCCACCTTTCTTCTTCAACAACTATCGGTTAGTATCGGTTGAGCCTAAGTTTTTGCTTCTTCACATGAGTTGTGCTATCCTTGCAATGTCATTTTAGTTTGCTTTGCTTGCTGTTTGAATATAATACCAAGATCTGAAATTCCTTAATGTTAGAGAGTCTTCACATAGTTGCACAATTATTCGACTGCTCATTGATCTTCATTTATATCTTTCGGAGTAGTTTTTCTTTTGCTCAAGTGCATCACTTATATCTTTTAGAGCACGGCGGTGGTTATATTTTGTAGAAATTGCTAGTCTCTCATGCTTCACTTATATTATTTTGAGAGTATTTTAGAACAACATGTTATTTGCTATGGTTACAAAGTTGGTCCTAGAATGATGAGCATCCAAGTTGGGTATAATAAAAACTATCATAGAAAGTGAATTGGATGCTATGATCAACTTGATACTTGATAATTGTTTTGAGATATGGAGGTAGTGATATTAAAGTCATGCTAGTTGGGTGATTATAAATTTAAAGAATGCTTGTGTTGAAGCTTGTGATTCCCGTAGCATGCACGTATGGTGAACCGCTTTGTGATGAAGTTGGAGCACAATTTTATTTATTGATTGTCTTCCTTATGAGTGGCGGTCGGGGACGAGCGATGGTCTTTTCCTACCAATCTATCCCCATAGGAGCATGCGCGTAGTGCTTTGGTTTTTGATGACTTGTAGATTTTTGCAACAAGTACATGAGTTCTTTTGACTAATGTTGAGTCCATGGATTATACGCACCTCACCCTTCCACCATTGCTAGCCTCTCTTGTGCCATGCAACTTTCGCCGGTATCATACACCCACCTTATACCTTCCTCAAAACAGCCACCATACCTACCTATTATGGCATTTCCATAGCCATTCCGAGATATATTGCCATGCAACTTTCCACCGTTCCATTCATATGACACACATTATTTTTGTCATATTGCTCTTTGCATGATCATGTAGTTGACATTGTATTTGTGGCAAGGCCACTTTCATAGTTTCCATACATGTCGCTCTTGTTCATTGCATATCCCGGTACACCGTCGGAGGCATTCATATAGAGTCATATCTTGTTCTAGCTTTGAGTTGTAAATCCATAAAAGTGTGATGATCTTCATTATTAGAGCATTGTCCTAGTGAGGAAAGGATGATGAAGACTATGATTCCCCCACAAGTCGGGATGAGACTTCGGACTTTACAAAAAGAAAAAAAGAAAGAGGAAAGAGAAAGGCCAAAAAGAAAAAAGAAAAAAAAGAGAAGGCCAAAGAAAAAAAAGGAAAAGAAAAAAGAAAGAAAAAAATAAAATGAGAGAAAAAGAGAGAAGGGACAATGCTACTATCTATTTTTCCACACTTGTGCTTCAAAATAGCACCATGATCTTCATGATAGAGAGTCTCATATGTTGTCACTTTCATATACTAGTGGGAATTTTTCATTATAGAACTTGGCTTGTATATTCCAATGATGGGCTTCCTCAAAATGCCCTAGGTCTTCGTGAGAAAGCAAGTTGGATGCACACCCACTTAGTTTCTTTTGTTGAGCTTTCATATATTTATAGCTCTAGTGCATCCATTGCATGGCAATCCCTACTCACTCACATTGATATCTATTAATGGGCATCTCCATAGCCCGTTGATACGCCTAGTTGATGTGAGACTATCTTCTCCTTTTTGTCTTCTTCACAACCACCATTCTATTCCACATATGGTGCTATGTCCATGGCTCACACTCATGTATTGCGTGAAAGTTGAAAGAGTTTGAGATTATTAAAGTGTGAAACAATTGCTTGGCTTATCATCGGGGTTGTGCATGATTAAATACTTTGTGTGATGAAGATAGAGCAACAGCCAGACTATATGATTTTGTAGGGATAACTTTCTTTGGCCATGTTATTTTGAGAAGACATGATTACTTTGATTAGTGTGCTTCAAGTATCACCATTTTCATGTTAATATGAACTTTTATTTTGAATCATTTGGATCTGAACATTCATGCCACAATAAAGAAAATTACATTGAGAAATATGCTAGGTAGCATTCCACATCAAAAATTCAGTTTTTATCATTTACCTACTCGAGGACGAGCATGAATTAAGCTTGGGGATGCTTGATACGTCTCCAACGTATCTATAATTTTTGATTGTTCCATGCTATTATATTAACCCTTTTGGAAGTTTATGGGATTTATTTTACACATTTATATCATTTTTTGGGACTAACCTACTAACCGGAGGCCCAACCCATATTGCTGTTTTATTGCCTGTTTCGGTATTTCGAGGAAAAGGAATATCAAACAGAGTCCAAACCGAATGAAACCTTCGGCAGTGTGATTTTTTGGAAGAATATGATCCGGGAGACTTGGACTTCATGTCTGAAGATCCTCGAGGAGGCCACGAGATAGGAGCCCCCCCCCCTGTAGGGTGCGGCCCCCTGTCTCGTGGCCCCCTCGAGCACCTCCCGACCAACTTCTTTTGCCTATTTAACCCTACGTACCCTAAAACCATCAGAAATCAAGATAGATCGGGAGTTCCTCGACGCAAGCCTCTGTAGCCACAAAAAACCTCTCGGGAGCCCATTCCGGCACCCTGCCGGAGGGGGAATCCATCACCGGTGGCCATCTTCATCATCCCAGCGCTCTCCATGACGAGGAGGGAGTAGTTCACCCTCGGGGCTGAGGGTATGTACCAGTAGCTATGTGTTTGATCTCTCTCTCTCTCGTGTTCTCTCTCGTGTTCCCTCTATGGCATGATCTTGATGTATCGCGAGATTTGCTATTATAGTTGGATCTTATGATGTTTCTCCCCCTCTACTCTCTTGTGATGAATTGAGTTCCTCTCTTGAAGTTATCTTATCGGATTGAGTCTTTGATTTGAGAACACTTGATGTATGTCTTGTCGTGTTTATCTGTGGTGACGATGGGATATCACGTACCACTTGATGTATGTTTTGGTGACCAACTTGCGGGTTCCGCCCATGAACCTATGCATAGGGGTTGGCACACGTTTTCTTGACTCTCCGGTAGAAACTTCGGGCACTCTTTGAAGTACTTTGTGTTGGTTGGATGAATTTGAGATTGTGTGACGCATATCGTATAATCATGCCCACGGATACTTGAGGTGACAATGGAGTATCTAGGTGACATTAGGGTTTTGGTTGATTTGTGTCTTAAGGTGTTATTCTAGTACAAACTCTTTAATAGATCGATCCGAAAGAATAACTTTGAGGTGGTTTCGTACCCTACCATAATCTCTATGTTTGTTCTCGCTATTAGTGGCTTTGGAGTGACTCTTTATTGCATGTTGAGGGATTGTTATATGATCTATCTATGTTATTATTGTTGAGAGAACCTGCACTAGTGAAAGTATGAACCCTAGGCCTTGTTTCCTATCATTGCAATACCATTTACGCTCACTTTTACCACTTGTTACCTTGCTGTTTTTATTATTTTACAAATACCTTTATCTACCATCCATATTGCACTTGTATCACCATCTCTTCGCCGAACTAGTGCACCTATACAATTTAGAATTGTATTGGGTGTGTTGGGGACACAAGAGACTCTTTGTTATTTGGTTGCAGGGTTGTTTGAGAGAGACCATCTTCATCCTATGCCTCCTACGGATTGATAAACCTTAGGTCATCCACTTGAGGGAAATTTTCTACTGTCCTACAAACTTGTGCACTTGCAGGCCCAACAACGTCTACAAGAAGAAGGTTGTGTAGTAGACATCAGGTGGCCGCGTACAATGCACAGAAGCAGACGCTCACCACCCGGGCTTCTGAGATGGCTCAGAGCCAGAGTAAGTAAGCCATCTTCCCGTGGGGGCGCGCCAGCACACCCACTGGGTGTAGCCCCCGAAATTCGGGCCGACTACCGGTCCAGCGTGTGGGAGATCTCGAAGGTCAGCTCCGGGTCATGAGGCAGGAGCGCGACCAGGCGGCCTCCGCGCGTGACCAACTGGAGAAGGACCAGGCGGACCAGGCCGTGCGGCACACGGAGCGGGTCAAGAAGCTGGAGGCGGACGAGGCGGAGCTCAGGGACGAGTTCGAGACTGGGCGCGCTGAGTGGGCTGAGAGGGAGAAGCTCCTAGATGGAGGCTACTCCGTGATTGAGGACATGCTCGACGGTATGCCCCTTTTTCTTCTGTTCCGACTTCATGCCGCCGGCTGCTGCCGAAGGCCGTCTTCTAATGCCTCTTGTGTGCAAAGTTCCTCCCGGGCCACTCCGTCACCATCGGCATGGCCATCGAGGCTCAGTGCGAGGAGAGCAGGCGTGAGGGCAAGGAGATTCCTCGGGACCGGCCTCGAACCGTGGGTGAGAAGCTCGCGGCCGTCAGGATGAGCCTTGAGCCGACGTGACACGTGCTCCGCCGGCTTCAGCGCGCCGGGTCTCAGGTCTTGGAGGCCTTGTGGCTGGGTGGTCCGATTCCGTGGACTCCCAGTCGGACGGCCGACTGGCTGGAGGTGGCGGTCAACCAGCTCGACGCCTAGAAAAGCTCTGCGGTGCGAGCAGGCGCCGCCAAGGCACTAGAGTTTGTCAAGGCTTGGTACCCTAGCATGCGCATGTCGCAGCTGGCAACCTTCCGTCAGGAGGTGCTGCCGGAGCTGGCGCCGGAGAGCGAGAACTTTGCCATTCGGGCGTCTGCTCTCGCCGACTACGCCAATGTTGACGTCTTCTTCCCGGAGCAGGCAGATGACGGTGCCATCGTTCCTCCCTCCTGGTTCTATCTGGACTCGTCGGATGGGGAGGACTTGGTGGAGGAGATCGCCTCCAGTGATGAAGGCGACGAGGAGGGCAACTTCGTTGCTCCAGACGGCGGAGCGGATAGCCAGACTCGGCCTGACCCAGCGCCAACTAGCAACCTGCCGGAGACCACGTCAGCCGCTGCTGATAGCTAGGCCGAGCCCCAGCAGCCGGAAGCCCCACCAGCCGTAGCTACGCCTGCCGCCGACCAGTCTGCCTAGACGGCCTGCTTAACCTTTTTCAAGTTTTTCCTGTCTTTATGCTTGAGAACAATGTCAGTTATGCGCAATTCCACCCATTGGGGGTGTATTTTTAAACTTGATGAATGTTGGCCTTTGGCCTTTTGCAATGTATAAAGTTTAAATCCCCACATTATTGCATGTGTTGCCAGGTTCTGGCTTGAATTTGCTTTTCTCTCTTTGGCTTTTTCCTTTGCCACATTCCTTTGGCCGCTTCCCTGTCAGCCGGACAGCCGCTCTATGGTCTGTGGCTGGGTCAGGGACTTGGTCATTTTAGAATGGGCAAGTTACTTCAGCCATGTGGAGCGTAGCTAATCGAGCAAGAAGCCAGCCTACCGGCTGCTGAGCGGCCGGGCGTGGGAGGCAAGAGGCCGACTTGGCCTTAGTTGGCGTTTTTCTTAGACGATCTTTGTGTGGACAACGTTTCCGTCCTTTGGCTCTCATCAGTCGGATAGTCGCGCTGCGAGCTGTGACTTGGAATGAAGAGAGGGCTTTGACGTCGGCACACTACTAGTCTGCTTCGGCTGGTGCAACCTTAGGCCAAGGCGGCGAGCCCCCGGGCCGGCTGACCGGAACCCGGAAGGGGCAGGAATATAAGAAACCCAAAACATAGCATAAGCTTATCTTATAGATGCAAAGGTAGCCCTGAGTGCATCTCAGGGGACCTGGGGTCTTTTACTTAATACAAAAGTTGGTGTGGTACATACGCTCGAATCAACTGTAAAATGGGCGGAGCAGATTTGCGTTCCATGGCCGCTCTGTCTCTTCGCCGGCTGTGCACCGTTTACGTGCCCTGGGCTTTTGGGCGTCGATGAGGTAGTACGAGTTGTTGCTCAGGGCCTTGCTGATGATGAAGGGGCCTTCCCAAGGTGTTGCGAGCTTGTGCTGGCCGGCTGATCGCTGGATCAGGCAGAGCACAAGGTCGCCTTCGCGGAATGAACACAGCTTGACCTTCTTGTTGTGGTAGCGGCGCAGGATCTGCTGGTAGATGGCGGACCGGTTGCATGCTAGCAGTCGGGCCTCTTCCAGCAGGTCGACGCCATCTTCTCGCGCCTCCTTTGCTTCCGCCTCCGTGTACATGGTGACCCGAGCCGAGTCGAACTCAATATCCGTGGGGATGATAGCCTTTGCACCGTACACGAGGAAGAAGGGCGTAAAGCCGGTTGATCTGTTGGGCGTGGTCTGAAGACTCCATAGGACGGCCAATAGCTCGTCAATCTAGTAGCCGGCCGAGCGCTCCAGCGGCTCGATCAGGCGGGGCTTGATGCTGGACACGATGAGGCCATTTGCTCGCTCTACCTGGCTGTTTGACTGCGGATGGGCAACAGATGCTAGGTCTAGTCGGATCCCCTGGTTTGCGTAGAAACGGGCCAAGGCGCCTTTGGCGAAGTTGGTGCCGTTGCCAGTGATGATACTGTGGGGGATGCCGTATTGGACGGTAATGTTGATGATGAACGTGACTGCAGTCAGACCGTTCAGCTTCTTGATTGGCTTGGCTTCTATCCACTTGGTGAATTTGTCCACGGCGACCATCAAATGAGTCATGCTGCCACGTGCTGTCTTGAAAGAGCCTACCATGTCCAAAACCCACACGGCGAATGGCCAGGTGATGGGGTGTTGGGGAATGTAGTAATTTCAAAAAAATTCCTACGCACACGCAAGATCATGGTGATTGAGGGAGTCCTGGACTAGGGGGTGTCCGGATAGCCGAACTATCATCATCGGCCGGACTCCAAGACTATGAAGATACAAGATTGAAGACTTCGTCCCGTGTCCGGATGGGACTTTCCTTGGCATGGAAGGCAAGCTTGGCGATACGGATATGTAGATCTCCTACCATTGTAACCGACTCTGTTGAACCCTGGCCCTCTCCGGTGTCTATATAAACCGGAGGGTTTTAGTCCGTAGGACAACAACAACAATAACAACAATCATACCATAGGCTAGCTTCTAGGGTTTTAGCCTCCTTGATCTCATGGTAGATCCACTCTTGTACTACCCATATCATCAATATCAATCAAGCAGGGTAGGGTTTTACCTCCATCGAGAGGGCGAACACAGGTAAAAACTGTCGTGTCCCTTGTCTCCTGTTACCATCCGCCTAGGCGCTTGATTTTGGGACCCCCTACCGAGATCCGCTGGTTTGACACCGACATTGGTGCTTTCATTGAGAGTTCCTTGTCTCGTCCCCAATAGGCTCGATGGCTCCTTGATCATCAACAATGGCGCAGATCCGGGTGAGACTTTCCTCCCGGACAGATCTTTGTATTCGGCGGCTTTACAGCGGGCCAATTAAGCAGCCATCTGGAGCAGATCGAAAGCTATGCCCACGGCGTCGGTCAGATTTGGAAATCTGAACTTCACGGTGACATCCGCGGAGACTTGATCTTGATGGATTCAAGCGAGCAGCGCGCCGCCTTTATCACGATGGGCATGATTTAGCTCTGCTGCGGATAGTGCCACGAAGGCGCGCCGCGAGTCGCTCCGACCCTTAACCGAAGCCGATTGCACCAATCGAAGATGGGTGGCTGAACACCGCCTCGGGGCTGCTACCTCTGGCGATGGGCGAATCTGACCTTGTCCTTGTGAAGCTCGTGACTCCGGTGCGGACTCTCGCGGACTCCGAACCTCCGCGCCCCTTCGGTCAAATCCGATTTGGCGCCGATCATGGAGTTCACCGTTGCAGACATCTTTCAACACTCACCTTTCGGCGACATCCTGAATTCGCTAAAATATCTCTCGTTATCAGGAGAGCCCTGGCCGGACTGCGGTCAGGACGGTTGGGATGCGGACGACGATGACTTAATTCAAATCCCGCCCACCACCCACTTTGTAGCCACTGTCGACAATCTAACCGACATGCTACACTTCGACTCCGAAGACATCGACGGTATGGACGACGATGTCGGATACAACCAAGAACCACCGCCTACTGGGCACTGGAAAGCCACCTCAACTCACGACGTATATATGGTGGATACACCACAAGGAAGCGATAACGAGGAACAACGGGACGTGGCAAAGGATAATTCCCCCGAAAAACAACCAAAACGGCGACGCAAGCGCCGCCCGAAGTCCCGCCTCGATAACAAAAGCACCCATACCGACCCAGCCGTAGATCAGGGCGAACCAGTGGACGACGTACACGCCACCAAGCAACCATCCGAACAGGATGAATTGGACGAGCAACCCATCCCGGCGAAAACAACAATCGAGCGATCTCACGCCGGACACATCATCGAACATAAGAACCTTCACAAAAGGCTCGTCGCCCTTGCAAGAAGTCGAAGAAGCGAAGCGGAAGCTCAAAACAGCGGAAGGCGTACTCGAGAATGAGATGGAGCAAAGTACTCAAGACCCTTGATAAATCTGGCGATAGTCACCAAGCAAAGAGCTACCCAAGTGAAAATTGTTGCCCGAATTTGTGAGGCCGTAGACCCCCACAGCCAAAAAACAAAGAGGCGCTGGCTGGATAGGCGACGGATGATGAGCTAAGAGTGGCAAGCGCGCCGCACACAAGCCGCACCACGACCCACGTAAGGATCCTCGCAAAAAGGGCGACCGATCAGGTCCATCTATGGGCCAAAAAAGAAGGCTCCAGGAAGCAACACAACACGTCGAGTGTTCGAAGATAATAGCACACCTAAATACAGGGGCGCCGTACACCCCCTATGTTTCATCGATGAGGTACTGGATCATGAATTTCCAGCGGGATTCAAGCCCGTAAACATAGAGGCATACGACGGAACAACAGACCCCGGAGTCTGGATTGAGGATTACATCCTACACATACACATGGCTATAGGAGATGATCTCCATGCCATAAAATACCTACCCCTCAAGCTCGAAGGGCCAGCTCGGCATTGGCTCAAAAGCCTCCCAGAAAATACCGTTGGAAGTTGGGAAGAGCTCGAGGATGCGTTCCGAGCAAATTTTCAGGGGACTTATGTCCGCCCTCCGGATGCAGACGATTTAAGTCATATAACTCAACAGCCCGGAGAGTCAGCATGCAAATTCTGGAACAGGTTCCTCACCAAAAAGAACTAAATAGTCGACTGTCTGGATGCCGAAGCCTTAGCAGCCTTCAAACATAATGTCCGAGACGAATGGCTCGCCAGACATTTCGGCTAGGAAAAACCAAGAACAATGGCCGCACTAACAAGCCTCATGACCCGCTTTTGCGCGGGGGAAGATAGCTGGCTGGCAAGATGCAACACCAGCGACCCAAGTACATCCGAGGTCAGGGATGGAAACGGGAAAGCACGACGCAGAAAAGATCAGCGCCGGAATAAGAAAAATGGCCCAAACAGCACGGCGGTCAACACCGGGTTCAAAAGCTCGCGGCCGAATAACAAAACACTGCCCCTTAAGGACAATAGTGACGAGCTATCCAACCTAAACAAAATCCTGGATAGGATATGTCAAATCCACAGTACCTTCGGGAAGCCTGCAAATCATACCCACAGAGATTGTTGGGTCTTCAAACAGTCCGGCCGACCGAACACAAGGGGATCGACACACCAAGCAAAGACGATGACGAGCCCCACAAGCATCGCGTCGGAAAACAGAAGGCTTTCCCACTAGAAGTCAAAACAGTGAACTCACTTCACGTGATAACAAGGAAAAATAGTGCGGCACCTACTAAAGCATGCGCCGCACGGTCCACCCCAGCGGAGTCCCAAAATTGGATGTCAAAACCAATTACTTTCGACCATCAGGATTACTCCAGAAGTATTCAAAATACAGGAGGGACCGCTTTGATATTGGATCCCATAATCGACGGACTGCAATTCACACAAGTCCTAATGGATGGCGGCAGTGATATAAACCTGCTATACCAGGACACCATCCGCAGAATGGGGATAGACCCTACCAAAATTCGCCATGGCAGCACCTCCTTCAAAGGTGGCGCCAGCCTTTATACCAATTATGCGGGCTCTGTACTACTAGAGGTTGTGTTTGGTTCATCCGACAACTTCAGTCGCGAAAAGCTAATCTTCCATATCGCCCCATTCAAAAGTAGCCATCAAGCACTACTGGGACGCGAAGCTTTCGCCCGCTTTAACGCAATGCCGCATTACGCGTCTCTTACACTTAAAATGCCCGGTCCACGCGGCATAATCTCATTAAAGGGTAACTTCGGGTGTTCCTCGACCACGGAAAACGTGAGACTGCTTTGACAGCCACACAATAACCCGGCCTTGCCGATCAAAGCCCCTCAAAATAGGTCATTTAGACCTCGGACACGGTTAGGCGAGTCCGGTATAAATAAACAAGGGGCTTCCTAGCCGCATACCTCTTCACAAGGGGCCGCACGCATGAACAATGAGAGCCAATAAAGCTCAACTTTATCTTCCGAATCATACTCTGTTTTAAATACATTTTTTGCACAATATTCATTCAAAACTAAGTTCTTCTCTTTTATAGATGAACCACGTGCTACACCGTCCGAGATACTGACAATGGAACCTGGTAGAGCGTGCAGCGAGGACTTCGTTGCAAGGATTCTTTTGATTAAGACCTGCGTAAACCTTTTTCTTGTCTCTTGTTGATACACATCCCCCGGTTTTCTACCATAACCGAGGAGGAGGCTGGCGTTTGGGCATCGGCCGCGTCAGAAGTTCTCGCCCGTACCTGGACACTAGGGGCTTAGGGCATTGTTCTGCCCGCTATTATCAAGACCGAATACTTCAGGGAGTGTTCGGTGTCTCGAGTTAGGCCTTATATGCATCAGCTCCGAATCATGTCTTTGGTCAAATGTTGGGTTTGCTCGGCTCCTGTGTTTTGCTGCCTTACGTTCCGTATCATCGGCTAACGCGGCACCGGAGAACTCTGCGATTGTGCCCGGTTGGCGGGGCGAGCACCTCGATGAAAGCCAAAAACTGTGTCATGATATAGCGAGACTGGTCGACCACTCGATCGACTTACGGAATGTTTAGAATTCCTCCGCTTTGATGAAGGACCGCTTCGGTCGAGGCACACGCGCCCGAATTGGAGGCGCGGTGCCCCAAGGGGCTATATCGTAGCCCCACCTTGAACTCCTATGGCTAAGTGAAAGTGATAAAGCATTATAGTCCGGTTGCCTAGTTTGCTATGCTACCACCTCCTTCACAGACCAAGATGTTGGATTAAGTGTGAAAATCGCTTCTTTGCAAACACCCCGCACTATGTGCGTGGGGCTGAAAGCCAAGACTGCCATCTTCGGGTTATATACACATATACATTAACGGCCTACGGAGATATTTCAATACTTGAGCGCACAAGTATAAAAAGCTCTTATATTATAAATATGGTTTTACAAATCATACCGTCATTTGAACAAAAGCGTTTTTGAGCACTGCGACTCTATTAAGCAGCGCCTGCGGAGACTTCCTCAAAATAGTGCTCGGCGGGTAATCGGCCTGTCCGAATCCGGGATGCAACATCGGTGGCGTCCATCTCGCCCGACATGTTTTGACACGGGCGAGAGCCATCCGTGCACCCTCTATGCATGCCGACCGCTTCATTGCCTTGATATGCGGCACCGCATCAAGGAATTGCTGCACTAAGCCAAAATAACTCTTCGGCTTAGGCCTTTCCGGCCACAGATGAGCCACGACATCCTTCATGGCAAATCCGGTCAGCCTATTCAGCTCAGCCCACTCAGCCAATCGATCGGTTAAGGGAAGGGGACGCTCCGGACTATGGAATTAAGACCAAAAAAGCTCTTCCATCTCGTGATCCTTTTGGCTTCGGAAGTGCACGACTGCGTCCGCCGCACTCGCCGCCAAATCCAGATAAGGATCCTCCACACCCCACAGCTGGCCCAACTGCGCATACTTCTGATCCGTGAACTTCCTGCGCAGCAGAAAGGGCTTTCCAGCCGCAATGTCCCCGGCCTGACGCAGTTCCTCCTTTATAGCCCGCATTGCAGAACGGGCATCCTTGGCTTCGGCGGTGGCCTTCTTTAGGTCCTCTTGCTCCGCCTGGCGTTCTCTTTCAGGAACCTCATAGTGGTTGGTAGCATCTTTTAGCTTCACGGCCATTCCGGCCATCTCCTCCCTGCTTCGGCAGTGAGCAGCCTTTTCGGCTTTTAGCTCTTCGGCTGCCTTTGAGGCAGCCGCATCACTCCTTCTGGCTTGCTCCTTGGCTCGAGCAAGCTCTGCCCAAAGGCCCTCCATAGCAGCGGCGCCATCTGCACCAAGCATACAGATCGTAAGGCGTGGGCATAAGCTCCCTTACCAGGTGACCGCAGAGAAACCACCCACCTTGTGACTCGTCAACTCGCTTATTGACCAGCGCAATATCCACATCCGCAACATCCAGTTGCCGCTTCAGTTCGGCAACTCTATCAGTCCGGCTGGCCACCGAACGCTCCACCCCCTTAACAGGAATGGAGACATATTAACACTAAGATTATGATCCTCGGCACGCCGTCACTTCTGACAACGCACCGAGTCTCAGGGGCTACTATCTATGCAGGGCGCACTCTATGTGCAAAACTGTCAAAAGGTATGTCATTTTTTCGTACCTCAAACCCCGTTAGTAAACTTCTAACGGCCTCATGCAACCCGCTCTCAGCGGATGAAATCCTGTCAATCACCATACTCATTAATGTACGGTGATCCTCTGAGATAGACGCCCTCTCGGCAGATTCTTCAGCTCCTCCGGCCGTACACCAGTTGGGGCCGAACTCTCCGGCCTCGCCGGACTCGGGGAGACCCTCCGCGACGACACCTCAGGGTCGCCCGCCCCGCCTGACAGCGTGGCAGATGGAGGCGTCTTGCTCTCCATCATCTCCGGACGAAGATCCCCCGAAGATGAGCTCTGCTGAGAAGGGCTGAGATCCGAACTGCAAGGTAAAAACTTCGGTTATCCTCAGAAATAAAAAACAGGGATGTCCATTATTACAAAACTCCCCTTTTTCTACTTACGGCTCGTTGGAGGGCTGATTCCCTTGGGGAGACAGTGCGGTCGGGCTTCTCCGACCTGAGGACCTTCGGTCAGATTTCTTCCCCCGCTTTAAGGCCTTAGCCTCCGGGTCCTCGGAAGCGGTCCTCTTCTCCCCCTGGAAGGAGGGATTCTTGATCCCTCCCTTTTTAAGAGCCTCCTTAGCGAAGGCGGTAGCTTTCCTATTCTCCCCTTCGCTCTCCTCCGAAGGCGCAACCTCCAACATCTTGACTAGCACGGGATCCGGCGTGGTCTCAGGGAGGGGGGCCGGACACCGTATCAGTTTTGCTTGCGCTATCCACTCCTGTCCAAGGAATAGCCGGTTAAGAGGCAAATCCATGATAAATAAACGGACAATATGTCCGGACACAGGGCTACTTACTTGAGTATCCGGGCGATTGCAGCTTAGGCCAGCATCCTCGGTCAATTCCGGACACATCTCTTGTGATCCGAAGAATAGTTTGTACATCTCCACGGGTGTCGTACCCATGAAGTGTTGGAGAGCTCGAGGTCCCTCCGGATTGAATTCCCACAGGTGGAGGGGACGACGTTTGCAGGGCAGAAGACGCCGAATCAGCATAACCTGCGTCACTACGACCAGGTTGATCTCCCTCTCTTGGAGGTCCCAAATCCGGCCCTGCAATAGGGGCACGTCCTTGGACGGCCCCCAGTCAAGCCCTTTGTTGACCCATGACATCAGCCGTTGTGGAGGACCCGAGCGAAAGGCGGGCGGCGGCCTTTGCCTGCTGCCCCTGGGAGCGGTGATGTAGAACCACTCCTGTTGCCACAAGCCGAGCTCCTCCTGAAAAGAGCCCTCGGGCCATGGAGCATCGGCCCTCTTGCTTATAACCGCCCGCCGCTTTTCTGTGGCGCCCCTCAATCATCTTGGCTCCACGTTGAAGGTTTTGAGCCACAAACGAAGTGAGGCGGTCACGGAGGAAGGCCATGAGCGACAATAAATGATGAGATATGGAGGATGGACTCGGAGCCAAGTCATGGAATTCCAGCCCATAGTAAAACATGAGCCCCCTCACGAAGGGATCCATCGGAAGCCTAAACCCGATGGAGGTGAGACCTAAACCGACACTCTCGCCGGGCTCGGGAGTAGGAATGACTTGCCCTTGGGCGAGGCAACCTATCACGAAATCTCGTGGGTTAAGTCGTGGCTTCCCTCGGCTTTATACGTCCTCTTCCGTGACGGAGGAGGACATCCACCGACCCTATAGGTCGGGCGGACGATGTCGAAGGTTGAAGTGCGAATCTGGGCCTGGGTCTTTGGAACTCGAGGCGGCGGATCGATTGAGGTTGAAGAAAGGAATGAGCCTTGGTCTCATTATAAAGAGGGAGAATACCAAGAGCCGTCCTCGTGACCGTTTGGAACCCGCCTTCGGTGGAGGGGGCGTGGCAACGGGCGCTGTCGGTGTCAAAACCGGCGGATCTCGGGTAGGGGGTCCCGAACTATGCGTCTAGGCGGATGGTAACGAGGAGATAAGGGACACGATGTTTTACCCGAGTTGGGCCCTCTTGATGGAGGTAAAACCCTCGTCTGCTTGATTAATATTGATGATATGGGTAGTACAAGAGTGGATCTACCATGAGATCAAGGAGGCTAAACCTAGAAGCTAGCCTATGGTATGATTGTTGTAATGGAGGTTATGTCCTCGGACCCCTCCGGTTTATATAGACACCGGAGAGGGCTAGGGTTACAGAGTCGGTTACAATGGTAGGAGATCTACATATCCGTATCGCCAAGCTTGCCTTCCACGCCAAGGAAAGTCCCATCCAGACAGGGACGGAGTCTTCAATCTTGTATCTTAAGTAGTCTTGGAGTCGGCGGGACGATGATAGTCCGGCTGTCAGGACACCCCTAGTCGAGGACTCCTCGGTAGCCCAGAACACAGCTTCAATGGCGATGAGTCAGCACGCACAATGTTCGGCATTGCAAGGCGGGTTCCTCCTTAAATAATCCGGAGAAGATCGTGAACACCGGGATAGTGTTCGGCTCGCAAAATAAATTCCACATTCCACCGTAGAGAGAATAAAATGTACACAAGCTCAATGCGCTAACGTATTTTGCGGCATGGCGTCACACCACTACCAAGCCTTTACTTGAATCATTTTTATTATACCGCCTCGGTAGCGTTTAAGCGGCGGTTTCTTAGCGCGTCTTGTCGAGCGAGAGATCGTGTTCCCCTTATTCGGGATTCTCATCAATACGGTGGGTAACCCAACGCGCCCGTCGCCCGCCTCCTCTATCGGCGAATCCCGAGCAGTCCGCGGGGCGGCTCTTGGTATTCCCCTCTTTATAACAGGACCAAGGCTCGTTTCTTTTTCAATCTTCCATCGAATCCTCTCCTTGCTCCAAGTTCCAGCACCCGAGCCCAGTTGAGTGCCGGACCTTGACAATGTCAGCCCGACCTTGGGGCGGTGGATGCCCTCCTCCGTTCGGAGGAGGGCGTGCTAAAGCTGCGTGAGGCCAAGTACATCTTCGAGATTTCGCCAGGTTGCCCGCCCAAGGGCAGGCCATACCCACTCCCGAGCCCGGTGAGTACGTCGTCTTCGTATCCCACCTTCGTCGGGGTTTAGGCTTCTCGACGGATCCCTTCATGAGAGGGCTCATGTTCTACTACGGGCTGGATTTTCATGACTTGGCTCTGGAGTCCATCCTCCATATTTCCGCATTTATTATTGTCTGCGAAGCCTTCCTCCGCGTTGCCCCCCACTTCGGCCTGTGGCTGAAGACCTTCAATGTAGAGCCGAAGATGATTGGGGGGCGTCAAGTAGAGTGCGGCGGGGCGGTCATAAGCAGGAGGACCGATGCCCCATGGCCCGAGGGCTCCTTCCAAGAGGAGCTCGGCTTGTGGCAGCAGGAGTGGTTCTATATCACCGCTCCGAAGGGCAGCAGGCAAAAGCCGCCGCCTTCATTCCGCCCGGGACCTCCACGACGGTTAATGTCATGGGTCAACCAAGGGCTCAATATGGGGCCGTCAAAGGACGTGGCCCTATTGCGAGGCGGTTCGAGACCTCCAAGCAAGGGAGATCGATCTGGTCGTGGTGATGCGAGTCATGCTAATCGAGCGTCTTACGCCCTACAAGCGCCGTCCTCTCCGGTTATGGGAGTTCAATCCGGAGGGACCACGGATTCTCCAACACTTCATGGGTACAACACCCGTGGAGATGTACAAGTTGTTCTTCGGACCGCAGGTGGCGTGTCCGGAATTGACCGAGGATGCAGGCCTAAGCTGCAATCACCCGGATACTCAAGTAAGCAGCTCAGTGCCCGGACGTACCGTTTGTTTGCTTTTCTATAATTCACCCCTTAACCCGTTATCCTTCATCAGGAGTGGGTAGCGCAAGCAAAGATGATAAGGTGTCCGGCTCCCCTCGGAGACCGCACGAAGCCCGTCTTTGGTCGAGAATGTTGGAGATCGTGCCTTCAGAAGAAGGCGAAGGGGAGAATAGAGGAGCTATCACCTCGCCCAAGGGGGCGCTTGAAGAAGGGGGAACGAGAATCCCTCCCTCCAGGGGGAGAAGAGGACCGCCTCCAAAGACCCGGATGCCCAAGCCCCTAAGCGGTGGAAGAAATCTTCACCGGAGGGTCCTGCGTCCGGGGAGGCCCCGGCCGCATAATCTTTTCAGCCCTCCAGCGAGCCGTGAGTAGAAAAAGGGGAGTTTATTAATAAGAAACATCCTTATTTGTGTTTCCGAGGATAACCGAAATTTTACCTTGTAGTTCGGATCTGCGACCTTCTCAGATGAGCTCGTCTTCGGGGGATCTTCGTCCGGAGATGATGGAGAGCGAGACGCCTCCGTCTGCTGCGCCGTCGGATAGGGCGGACGAGTGTTTCTTCCTGGGGCCCTCTTCTTTGGCCCGTATATGGACCTGGTTGGGCCATCTGTTTTTCCAGGGTCATTAGTCGGCCTGTGTGCGGCGCCGCTTTTAGATTTTGGCTTATCATCTGGTCGTCTATCCGACCAGGCGGCCTCTTTGTTTTTTGACTGTGGGGCTCTATGGCCTCCTCGTCAAATTCTGGCAGTAGCTTGCGCTTTGGGTAGCTCTTTGATTGATGGCCATTGCCGTATTTGTCTGCGGTTTTGAGCACTTTGCTCCACCTCATTCTGAGTATATCTTCCGCTGTTTTGAGCTTCCATTTTTCCTTCTTCAAACTTCTTGCCGTGGTGATGAGTCTTTTCCGAGGTTTTTATTCTCCGGCGGTGTGTCCGGCGTGAGGTCGTCTGGACTGTTGGTTTCGCCGGGCATGGATTGATTATCCGATTCGTCCTGTTCGGACGGTTGCTTGTCTGCATGTTTGTCGTCCACTGTTTTGCCCTGCTCTATTGCTTGGTCATGAGGAGCGCTGTTGTTGTTGAGGCGGGACTTAGGGCGGTGTCTACGTCGCCGTTTTTGTTGTTTATCAGCGGGATTTTCCTTTGCCACGTCCCGTTGGTCCTCGTTATCGCTTCCTTTTGGGGTATCCACCATGTATACGTCATGTGTTGGGGTGGTCTTCGATGCCCCTATGGCGCTGGTTCTTGATCGTCTCCGGCATCGTCGTCCATACCGTCGATGTCTTCAGAGTCATAGTCTAGCATGTCTGTTAGATTGTCGACAGTGGCTACAAAGTGGGTGGTGGGTGGGCTTTGAATTTCTTCGTCATCCGCATCCCAACCATCCTGGCCATGATCCGGCCAGGTCTCTCCGGATAGCGAGAGATGTTTTAGCGAATTTAGGATGTCTCCAAAGGGCGAGTGTTGGAAGATGTCCGCGGTGGTGAACTCCATGACCGACGCCCAATCAAATTTGATTGGAAGGGGCGTGGGAGGTTCGGAGTCCGGCAGGGAGTCCGGCACCTCGGAGTCACGAGCTTTGCAAGGGGCAAGGTTAGTGTTCGGCTCCAACGCCGCGGAAGTTGCAGCCCCTGAGGCGGTGTCCAGCCACCGGTCCTTGATCTGGGCGATCGGCTCCGGACTAAGGGCCGAAGCGGATTCGTGTGCGGCCACCAAGGCACTGTCCGGCGGTAGAGCTAGATCATGCCTATCGTGTGATCTCGGCACGCTTCGGTATGGCTCGAGCCCGTCGAGATCGAGTCCCCGGATGTCGGCTGTGAAGTTTAGGCAGCGGCCGAGCGTAACTTCGATCTGCTCGAGATGGCCAAGTGAATTAGCCCGTAGTGCAAAGCCGCCGAATATGAAGATCTGTCCGGGCAGAAAAGTCTCACCCTGGACAGCGTTGTTGTTAATTGAAGAGGCCATCGAGCCTATCGGTGGCGACACGAGGAACTCTCAATGAAAGCACCAATGTCGATGTCAAAACCGGCGGATCTCGGTAGGGGTCCCGAGCGTGTGTCTAGGCAGATGGTAACAGGAGATAAGGGACACGATGTTTTACCGAGTTGGGCCCTCTTGATGGAGGTAAAACCCTATGTCCTGCTTGATTAATATTGATGATATGGGTAGTACAAGAGTGGATCTACCACGAGATCAAGGAGGCTAAACCCTAGAAGCTAGCCTATGGTATGATTGTTGTAATGGAGGTTATGTCCTATGGACTAAAGCCCTCCGGTTTATATAGACAACGGAGAGGGCTAGGGTTACAGTAGTCGGTTACAATGGTAGGAGATCTACATATCCGTATCGCCAAGCTTGCCTTCCACGCCAAGGAAAGTCCCATCCGGACACGGGACGAGTCTTCAATCTTGTATCTTTGTAGTCTTGGAGTCCGTGGACGATGATAGTCCGTTGTCCGTACACCCCTAGTCGAGGACTCCCTCGGTAGCGGTTGGGTTACCCGTCCGTATTGATGGGAATCCGGAATAAGGGAACACGATCTCTGCTTCGACAAGACATGGCAAGAAACCGCTTACGCTAAACGCTACTGAGGTGGTGTAATAAAAAGGATTGAGTAAAGGCTTGGTTGTGGTGTGGCGTCACGCCACAAAATCGTCGGCAGATTGAACTTGTGTAGATATTATTCTTTCTACGGTGGCATGTGGAATTTATTTTACAGAGCCGGACACTATCCTGGTGTTCACAATCTTCTATGAATTATTCGGAGGAGGAACCCGCCTTGCAATGTTGTAGACAATATGCGCGCCGGACTCATCGTCATTGAAGCCTGGTTCAGGGGCTACTGAGGGAGTCCTGGACTAGTGGGTGTCTGGATAGCCGAACTATCATCGTCGGCAGGACTCCAAGACTATGAAGATACAAGATTGAAGACTTTGTCCTGTGTCCGGATAGGACTTTCCTTGGCGATACGGATATGTAGATCTCCTACCATTGTAAACGACTCTGTGTAACCCTAGCCCTCTCTGGTGTCTATATAAACCGGAGGGTTTTAGTCCATAGGACAACAACAACAATAACAACAATCATACCATAGGCTAGCTTCTAGGGTTTTAGCCTCCTTGATCTCGTGGTAGATCCACTCTTGTACCACCCATATCATCAATATTAATCAAGCAGGAGTAGGGTTTTACCTCCATCGAGAGGGCGAACACAGGTAAAACATTGTGTCCCTTGTCTCGTGTTACCATCCGCCTAGACGCACAGTTCGGGACCCCCTACCCGAGATCCGCCGGTTTTGACACCGACAGTGATGCATAGCAACGAGAGGGGAGAGTGTTGTCCACGTACCCTCGTAGACCGAAAGCGGAAGCATTATGACAACGCGGTTGATGTAGTCATACGTCTTCACGATCCGACCGATCCAAGCACTGAACGTACGACACCTCCGAGTTCAGCACGTTCAGCTTCGATGGCGATCCCGGACTCCGATCCGGCGGGTGTCGGGGATGAGTTCCGTCGGCGACAGCGGCGTGGTGGCGATGATGATGTTCTACCGGCGCAGGGCTTCTCCTAAGCACATAACGATATGACCAAGGTGGAATATGGTGGAGGGGCACCGCTGCTGCTGCTAAGGAGCGATCACGAAGATCAACTTGTGTGTTCTAGGGTGCCCCCTGCCTTGCGTATATAAAGGAGCAAGGGGGAGGCGGCCGGCCCTAGGGGCGCGCCAGGGAGGGAGTCCTCCTCCTAGTGGGAGTAGGACTCCCTTTCCTAATCAACTAGGGCGGAGGAAGGGGAAGGAAGAGAGGGAGAGGAGAGGAAAGAGGGCGCGTCCCCTTGAGAGAGTCCTGGACTAGGGGGTGTCCGGATAGCCGAACTATCATCATCGGCCGGACTCCAAGACTATGAAGATACAAGATTGAAGACTTCGTCCCATGTCCGGATGGGACTTTCCTTGGCGTGGAAGGAAAGCATGGCGATACGGATATGTAGTTCTCCTATCATTGTAACCGACTCTGTGTAACCCTAGCCCTCTCCGGTGTCTATATAAACCGGAGGTTTTAGTCCGTAGGACAACAACAACAATAACAACAATCATACCATAGGCTAGCTTCTAGGGTTTTAGCCTCCTTGATCTCGTGGTAGATCTACTCTTGTACTACCCATATCATCAATATCAATCAAGCGGGGTAGGGTTTTACCTCCATCGAGAGGGCGAACACAGGTAAAAACATCGTGTCCCTTGTCTCCTGTTACCATCCGCCTAGGCGCTTGCAGTTCGGGACCCCCTACCGAGATCCGCGGTTTGACACCGACATTGGTGCTTTCATTGAGAGTTCACGTGTGTCGTCCCCAATAAACTTGATGGCTCCTTGATCATCAACAACAGCGCAGCCCATGGTGAGACTTTCCTCCCGGACAGATCTTCGTATTGGCGACTTTGCTGCTGCGGGCAATTAAGCAGCCATATGGAAGCGGATCGAGCTTCACCCTGGCCGCTTGGTCAGATTTGGAAATCTGAACTTCATGGCTGACATCTGCGGAGACTTGATCTTGATGGATTCGAGCCACGGCCGGCCTTGCGCTGCTTGTCATGATGGGCATGATTTAGCTCTGCTGCGGACGGTGCCACGAAGGCGCTGCGAGTCGCTCAACCCTTAACCGGGCCGATTGCATGTCGAGGATGGGTGGCTAGACACGCCTCGGAGGCTGCTACCTCTGGCGATGGGCGAATCTGACCTTGTCCCTTGTGAAGCTCGTGACTCCGGTGCGGACTCCTCGTCGGACTCCGAACCTCCGCGCCCCTTCAATCGAATCCGATCGGGCGCCCGATCATGGAGTTCACCGCTGCGGACATCTTTCAACACTCACCTTTGGCGACATTCGAATTTTCTAAAATATCGCTCGTTATCGGAGAGCCTGGCGGACTGCGGTCGGGGCGGTTGGGATCACGGATGGCGAAGAAATTCAAAGCCCTCCACCACCCACTTTGTAGCCACATGCCGATGATCTAACCGACAAGCTAGACTTTGACTCGAAGACATCGGCGGTATGGGCGGCGATGCGGAGGCGACCAGAACCGGCGCCCACTGGGCCTTTGAAAGCCACCTCATCATCGACATATACATGGTGGACACCCCAAAGGATGGGAATGGCGATGGAGCAGCGAGGAGGACCCCCAAGAAACAGCCTAAGCGCCGGCGTCGTGGCGCCGCTCTAAATCCACCACAGCAAGAATGGAGATTCGGCACGGAGATAATAATACCCGAGCGGTGCGAAGACAACCCCTCCGGCAAGATTCAGCCACGGAGGGCGGATAAGCCAGCCCTCGCGAGAGCGGCAGATGAAGAGGTAGAGGACGATAATTACATGCCTCCCTCCGGAGACGAGGCAAGCCTCGACGACGACGAATTCGTCGTGCCTGAGGATCCCGTCGAACAAGAGCGTTTTAAACGCAGGCTTATGGCCACGGCAAATAGCCTCAAGAAAAAGCAGCAACAGCTTAGAGCTGATCAAGATCTGCTAGCCGACATATGGACCGAAGTCCTTGCGGCCGAAGAGCATGAACTCGAACGCCCCTCCAAAAGCTACCCTAAGCATAGCTGCTACCCGATTAGAGGAGGAAGCATATAAACCCACATCACCAGGCGCTGTCTGGCCGACCGGCCACCTCGTGGCCGCGACAGAGAGGCCTCCAGGCCCTCCACTAAGACCGTACCCCGACATTGCTCGAAAAGCACAAAGCCACGGGGGAATGCACCGGACTTGCGAGACATATTGGAGGATAAGGCAAGACAATCAAGATCGATCTACGGATCGCGTGGGCGCCCCATGATGCGCGACGACAACCGTCGCGCGGATCTGACAACTCCGCGGGGCGAACACGATGAACAAAGCTCTCTTGAGCTACGTCGTGATATAGCCCAATATAGGCGCCGCACACCCACTATGCTTCACGGATGAAGTAATGGATCATCAAATCCCGAAGGGTTCAAACATGTGAACGCCGAATCCTCGATGGCTGTGAGACCCCGCAGTTTGGATCGAAGACTATCTCCTTCACATCCACATGGCCCGGTGATGATCTTCACGCCATCAAATACCTCCCACTCAAGCTTAAAGGACTAGCTCGGCATTGGCTTAACAGCTTGCGGCGAGAATCAATTGGGTGTTGGGAGGACACGGAAGCCGCATTCCTTGACAACTTCCGGGGCACATATGTGCAACCACGAGACGCCGATGACCTAAGCCACATAATTCAGCAGCGGATGAATCGGCGGACAATTACAGACACGGTTCTTAGCAAAGAAAATCAAATCATCGGTATGCGGATCAGAGGCTCTCGCAGCCATCAAACATAACATCGCGATGAGTGGCTTGCCCGCACAGGGGCAGAAAAGCCGAAATCCATGGCAGCCCTCACATCACTCATGACCCACTTCTCTGCGGAGAGGACAGCTGGCTAGCTCGCGATAACAACCTCGGCAAAAATTCGGCGGTCCGGATACCAAGGACCGCAATGGCGGTCGTGTCGCAACAAGAACAAGCGCCGTGTTAACGGCGACAATCTTGAGATCTGGCGGTCAATGCGGATTCGAGCTCAAACCGGTCGTGGAAAAAGCCATTGAAAAGAACTACTCGAGTCCGTCCAATCTGGACCGAATACTCGACCGCTTCGTGCGGATACACGGCAACCTCGAAAAGCCAGCTAATCACACCAGCGAGGATTGTTGGGTCTTCAAACAAGCGAGCAAGTTAATTGCGAAAACAATGACAAGGGGCTGCATAGCGATGGCGAGAAGAGACCCGGCCCTTGAACAATAGAGGACGAAGGTTTCCCCCACAATTGCGGACGGTGAACATGATATCATAACCCACATACCCAAAAGGGGCGAGCGTGCACTCGAGGGCGTATATGCGATGGAGCGGTCGCCCGAAGTTCAACCCATGGTCCTCTGCCCGATCACTTTTGATCGAAGGACCACCCCCGACATCCTCCATGGTGGATTTGCGCGTGGTTTTAGCCCCAATCATCGATGGATTTCACCTCACGAGTCGATGGGCGGCGGCGGACTGAACCTGCTTTATCGGGATCTGATCGCCAAGATGGGCATATACCCCTCAAGGATTAAACCCACAAAAGCGACCTTCAAAGGCGTCATACCAGGCGTAGAGGCCAATTGTATAGGCTCGATTACTGGAAGTGGTCTTGGATCCCGGATAACTTCGGCGAGGAGTTAATCTTGACATAGTTCCGTTCATGGCGGCTATCATGCTCTACTCGGACGGACCGCGTTTGCAAAGTTCAACGCGGTGCCGCCCTATGCATACCTCAAGCTCAAGATGCGAGGCCCTCGAGTCATCACGGTCAGCGGAAACACTGAGCGCTCTCTCCGAACGGAGGAACACACGGCTCTCGCGGCAGAAGTGCAGAGCAGCCTCTTAAGGCAATTCTCGAGTCCGGACGTCAAGCGACCGGACACTGCTAAGCGCCGGAGTAACCTACAACAAGACCACAGCACGTTCGAAACACGCGCCAGCAATGCGGCTAACCCCAGCCCTTGCAAGATTGCAAGACTGGTCCTTCGCATACATCATTACGCTCTGGAGATACCATGGGCATAGGGGGAGGGGCACGACCACGACAGGCCCAGAGTGCGGCTTAACCACACCTAGGGCTCCCAAGTGTGTCATCTTTTTTTCCTTTTTCTTTTTTATTACCCACAGGACTCCGTTCACCAGAGGCCTTGTCTGGCAGTGGACCTGTCGAAATCACGATGCAACAGCCAGGGAAGGAGAAAGGCTACGACGAGTATCCAGGTGGTCTCCATTACGAGCATTAACACTGTTTTATACACCATTCTGCAGCCTACCCCTGGAGGGGGACATGTCTAATAGTCCCATCCCTTGCTTACCGCACTATTTGTATCGTTCTGCATTCATGGCAGTATTTCTTGAATAAACAATGCATCTTTTTTTATGCATTCCTTTCTTATACATATGTTCATTTATGACATGTTGCATCCGTACACTTTGGTACGGCTAAATACACCAGGGGCTTAAGTTCCCCACATTATGGTGTAATAACTCCGAACACTTTCACAAGTCGGCACCCGAACTTATAGCATTATATGCATCGGCTCGAATCATGTCTTGGGTCAATAGTTGGGTTTGCGGCTCCCATGTTTTGGTACCTTCGTTCCGTCATATCGGCTAAGGTAGCACTGGGAGAACCAATGCGATTGTGCCCAGTTGAGCTGGGCGGCGCCTCGATGGAAAAGCTAAAATGACCATCATGATGAGGCGGAGCTGGTCATTGTTCAAGAGGTTTTTGAGTCCCTAAAGACTTATGCGCTTAGAGCGAGGAACCGGCTTTGTCCGCCCAGGCATGGATAAGCGCCCGAATTCGGTCTTCCAAACACTAGGGGCTTCGCGAAATTTAAAATTATAGAATTCTATGGCTAAGTGAGAGTGTTCAAGCATTATAAGTCCGGTTGCCTTGTTACGTTGTGTTGGCGCCTCCTAGATGGACCCAAAAATGGGAACAAGGCGCTCAAGTTTATCCCAACACCCCACACTTTCGTGGCATGGGGGCTGAAGCCGATGACTTGCCATCTCTCAGATTTGATAAACGGCCGCACAAAAGGTAATATTTAAAATTAAATAGCGTTGCTTAGCGCATATGAACAAAGTTTTTAGCGCACAGGATAACAAAATGCGAGTCTACTCAAATATTACATCTTTGGAGCACTCACCCGCAATCATGCGGGCACCCTTCAGGACACCCTTATAATACATCTCGGGTGTGTGATACTCCTTGCCCGGCGGTGGCGCGTCCGTCACAAGCTTCTCAGCATCCATCCTGCCCCAGTGCACTTTAGCACGGGCAAGGGCCCGACGGGCACCTTCAATCTGGTAGTGCTTGATGACTTCAACCCGAGGACACAGATCCACCAGCCGCGCACCAGGCGAAATAGCTCCCGGGCATGGCCTCTTTGGGCCATAGCCGAACTACAAGGCCCTTCATGGCTGTTCGGCCACCTTGTGGAGCTCGACCAGTTGCCCACTGGTCGCTAAAAACACCGGATGTCCGGCCTCGATCTTGAGACCAGAATACCTTCTCCGTCGAGCTCCCTCCTCGGCCTGTAAGCGGCAGCATCGGACCGCCAAGGGGCAGATCTGCGAACGCACCTGGAGAGCTCCGAATGCGGGTAAGTAACAGGTAATTCACTTTAACATGCTTGCTTTGCATGAAGAATGCCTTACCCGCCGCTATTTTCTTCAAATCCCCGATTTCCTGGAGGGCCTTGTGGGCATCGGCCTTAGCGGCTTTGGCACTCTCAAGAGCCGATGCAAGCTCGGACTCTCGAGTCTTCGAGTCACGCTCCAAAATCTTGTGCTTTTCCACGAGAGCCTGGAGCTCTTGCTACACATCCGCCACCCGCGCCTCCTGCTTCTCTCGCTCGGCTCGTTCCGCGGCCGCATTGCATTCGGCCGCGGACACCGCCTCCTTCAGGGTGGTCGCCTCGTTCGTGGCCCCTGGAGTACCCACGTTATCCTTGTCATTCCTCTTGAAACCAAATCCTTTTCTGTAAGGTACAACTTTAATAAGGTGTTACTCACCTTCATTGTCCTCGAGCTGCTTCTTGGCACGGTCGAGCTCGTTCTCGGACCGCTCGAGGCCTTGCTTCAAAGAATTGACCTCCATGATCGGTCTGGCGAGAGGTCGGCGCCTTGCAATCCCATATTGACATATTTTTAAGACTCCTGCGTACATCTTTTTAGATCCTCGGTCCGGCTTTTCTTTCCGAACCTTGAACCGAGCATCGAGGGCTCTTGTCTATGTAGTATTATATTACATATCTTAAAATTCTTACCTCAAAGCCTGTTAGAAGGCTGTTGCAGGCCTCGGTCAGCCCGCTCTTGGCGAGCTGAACCTTCTGAATCACCGCACTCATGACAATGCGGTGTTCCTCTTTGATGGAAGCGCCGTCGAGCGCCTCCAGCAAGTTATCCGGCGCCTCCAGTTGGACGGAGGCCGCCGGTGTCGCGGTCTTGCCCTTCTTACGAAGGGGCCGCCCGCCGAACTCCGGAACCACTGCAGGTTTCGGTGCGGAGTCCAGTGCGAAGTCCGGGAGGTTACCCTGCGGCACCTCCGGGGCCTCCTCCTCCTGGTGGGTCCCTTCCCGGGATCCCACCTCGGCGTCATCAGCGTCACGGGGGGTGGAGGCAGTCGGAAGAGAATCCATATCCGACGTGCCCAAGGACCCGCTCGACGAAGCGGGAAGATCGTCCTTCGGCAGACTACAGGGTTGTATGCGGCATTAGAAAGACACCATGTGACAAAAAGAAAAATTTAAATCATCTAGGAGTCCGGATACTTACGATCTCGGCAGGGGCTTGGCCCTTGAGGGCCACTCCTCGTCGCTGTCGCTGACGTTGGCGGAACAGTCTGGGGGAAGGGTCCTTCCCTTCTTGGACCCTTCGGCCTCCCTCGTTGGGGAGGCCTTCCTCTTATTCTCTCCCCCCGCTGGGGGAGAGTCCTCTTCTTCTCCTCCTCGTCCTCATGGGAGAGTCCGCCTCGAGTCATCGGACGATGAGTCCGATACCACATGGCGCCGGAACTCCTTCGGGTTCCGTGGCCTTCTTCTTGGCCTTCTTCTCGGCACTCGTAAAGTGCGGGACCAGCAACTCTGTCAAGCGGGCATCCGCTGGGTCTTACGGAAGGGGCGGACGGTTAACTGTCTAGGCGTCGCTTTGCCAGGCTGTTAAAAAGTATTGGGAGTTTAGATCCAGCATAAATTCAAAACATGAAAAGCAAGCGTCCCATAAAGGATGACACAGCTTACCTTGTCGGTTTGGGCGCCTGCGAGCTGAATCGCGATCTTTGGCAGCGGATCACGGGAGCTTCGGCGCCCTTGAACGGCACCCTCCGGGCATCTTTATGCGTAGTGTCAAAGAGCCGCTCAAGGTCAGTCTTGTGCGGATTGAACTCCCACAAATTGAAGTCCGCTGCTTTGGCGAGGAGAATCCAGCGGACGAGCATGACACGGATCACGTTGACAAGATTGAGCTTCTTGTTCACGGGGTTTGGAGAGCAGGGCTGAGTCGGTCAGCTCCTCGAACTACCCCATAGCAAGCCCTTCTCTTTCCGGAGGTGAGCTGCATGGGGATGCAGATCTGAATTGGGGCGCTGCCCATTTAGGGTCACGCGGCTCGGTGATGTAGAACCACCCCGATTGCCACCCTTTGATGGATTCCACGAAGGCGCCCTCAAGCCAAGTGACGTTGGGCATTTTGCCCACCATGGCGCCTCCGCACTCCGCTTGGCTGCCCTTCACAACCTTCGGCTTGACATTGAAGGTCTTGAGCCACAAGCCAAAGTGGGGCTGGATGGAGAGGAAAGCCTCGCACACGACGATAAACGTCGAGATGTTGAGGATAAAATTCGGGCCAGATCGTGGAAATCCAGGCCATAGTAGAACATGAGCCCCCGGACAAAAGGATGGAGTGGGAAGCCCAGTCCGCAGAGGAAATGGGGAAGGAATACCACCCTCTCATTGGGCCCGGGGGTCGGGATGAGCTGCCCCTCGTCGGGGAGCCGGTGCGCGATGTCGCGGGACAGATATCCAGGCCGCGCAGCTTCTTGATGTGCCCCTCCGTAAAGGAAGAGGCCATCCACTTGCCTCCCGCTCCGGACATGGCTGGAGAAGGTCGAGGTGAGATGTGCGGACTTGGGCGCTGGAGCTCGAGTGCGTGGAGATGGATAAGCAAAGGAGTAAGAAGGCGTAGGCAAAAAAGGTGGATCCTTATCCCCATATATATGGGTGGACGAAACTATGCGTCCCCACCGGCCTGGTGAAACTCGCTTATCTCCCAAGCGCCGCAATCAATGGCGCGGTTGGGTTACCCACGTCCGTATTGATGGGAATCCCGGAATAAGGGAAACATGATCTCTGCTTTGACAAGACGTGCCAAGGAAACCGCTTCGCTAAATGCGCTGAGGTGGTATAATAAAAACGATTCGAGTAAAAGCTTGGTTGTGGTATGATGTCATGCCACAAAATACATCAATAGATTGAACTTGTGTAAATATTATTCTCTCTACGGTGGCATGTGGATTTTATTTTATAGAGCCGGACACTATCCTGGTGTTCACAATCTTCTATGAATTATTCGGAGGAGGAACCCGCCTTGCAATGCGAAGACAATATGCGCTTAGACTCGCTGCGTCATTGAAGCTGGTTAGGGGACTCTTGAGGAGTCTGGACTAGGGGTGTCGGATAGCTGAACTATCATCATCGGCGGACTCCAAGACTATGAAGATACAAGATTGAAGACTTAGTCCGTGTCCGGATGGGAGTTTCCTTGGCGTGGAAGGCAAGCTTGGCGTCTGGATATGTAGATCTCCTATCATTGTAACCGACTCTGTGTAACCCTGGCCCTCTCCGGTGTCTATATAAACCGGAGGGTTTTAGTCCGTAGGACAACAACAACAATAACAACAATCATACCATAGGCTAGCTTCTAGGGTTTTAGCCTCCTTGATGTCGTGGTAGATCTACACTTGTACTACCCATATCATCAATATCAATCAAGCAGGAGTAGGGTTTTACCTCCATCAAGAGGGCCCGAACCTGGGTAAAAACATCGTGTCCCATGTCTCCTGTTACCATCCGCCTAGACGCACAGTTCGGGACCCCCTACCCGAGATCCGCCGGTTTTGACACCGACACCCCTCCCCTAGTCCAATTCGGACTCCCTATGGGAGGGGGTGCGCCACCTCCTGGGCTGCTTCCCTCTCTCTCCCCTCAGGCCCACTAAGGCCCAATACTTCCCCGGGGGGTTCCAGTAACCCCTTCGGCACTCCGGTTTTCTCCGAAATCACCCGGAACACTTTCGGTGCCCGAATATAGTCGTCCAATATATCATTCTTTATGTCTCGGCCATTTCGAGACTCCTCGTCATGTCTGTGATCACATCCGGGACTCCGAACAACCTTCGGTACATCAAAACTTATAAACTCATAATAAAACTGTCATCGTAGCGTTAAGCGTGCGGACCCTCGGGTTTGAGAACTATGTAGACATGACCTAGAACTGTTTCGGTCAATAACCAATAGCGGAACACGGATGCTCATATTGGCTCCTACATATTCTCTGAAGATCTTTATCGGTCAAACCGCATAACAACATCGTTGTTCCTTTGTCATCGGTATGTTACTTGCGAGATTCGATCGTGGGTATCAATACCTAGTTCAATCTCGATTCTTGGCAAGTCTCTTTACTCGATCGTAATACATCATCCATAACTAACTTATTAGTTGTAATGCTTGCAAGGCTTAAGTGATGTGTATTACCGAGAGGGCCGAAGATACCTCCCGACAATCGGTGACAAAACCTAATCTCGAAATACGCCAACCCAACATGTACCTTCGGAGACACCTGTAGAGCACCTTTATAATCACCTAGTTACGTTGTGGCGTTTGGTAGCACACAAAGTGTTCCTCCGATAAACGGGAGTTGCATAATCTCATAGTTGTAGGAACTTTGTATAAGTCATGAAGAAAGCAATAACAACATACTAAACGATCAAGTGCTAGGCTAACGGAATGGGTCAAGTCAATCACATCATTCTCCTAATGATGTGATCCCGTTAATCAAATGACAACACATGTCTATGGTTAGGAAACATAACCATCTTTGATTAATGAGCTAGTCAAGTAGAGGCATACTAGTGACATTAAGTTTATCTATGTATTCACACATGTATCATGTTTCTGGTTAATACAATTCTAGCATGAACAATAAACATTTATCATGATATGAGGAAATAAATAATAACTTTATTATTGCCTCTAGGGCATATTTCCTTCAGTCTCCCACTTGCACTAGAGTCAATAATCTAGATTGCATAGTAATGATTCTAACACCCATGGAGTCTTGGTGCTGATCATGTTTTGCTCGTGGAAGAGGCTTAGTCAACGGGTCTGCAACATTCAGATCCGTATGTATCTTGCAAATCTCTATGTCTCCCACTGGACTTGGTCCCGGATGGAATTGAAGCGTCTCTTGATGTGCTTGGTCCTCTTGTGAAATCTGGATTCCTTTGCCAAGGCAATTGCACCAGTATTGTCACAGAAGATCTTCATTGCTCCCGATGCACTAGGTATGATACCTAGATCAGAAATGAACTCCTTCATCCAGACTCCTTCATTTGCTTCTTCCGAAGCAGCTATGTACTCCGCTTCGCATGTAGATCCTGCTACGACGCTTTGTTTAGAACTCACCAACTGACAGCTCCACCGTTTAATATAAACACGTATCCGGTTTGCGATTTAGAATCGTCCGGATCAGTGTCAAAGCTTGCATCGACGTAACCATTTACGACAAGCTCTTTGTCACCTCCATAAATGAGAAACATATCCTTAGTCCTTTTCAGGTATTTCAGGATCTTCTTGACCGCTGTCTAGTGATCCACTCCTGGATTACTTTGGTACCTCCCTGCTAAATTAATAGCAAGGCACACATCAGGTCTGGTACACAACATTGCATACATGATAGAGCCTATGGCTGAAGCATAGGAACTCCTTTCATTTTCTCTCTATCTTACGAAGTGGTGGGGCATTGAGTCGACTCAACTTCACACCTTATATCTGAGCAAGAATCCTTTCTTTGCTGATCCATTTGAACTTTTTCAAAACTTTATCAAGGTATGTGCTTTGTGAAAGTCCAATAAAGCGTCTTGATCTATCTCTATAGATCTTGATGCCCAATATGTAAGTAGCTTCACCGAGGTCTTTCATTGAAAAACTTTTATTCAAGTATCCTTTTATGCTATCCAAAAATTCTATATCATTTCCAATCAACAATATGTCGTCCACATATAATATCACAAATGCTCTGAGCTCCCACTCACTTTCTTGTAAATCTGAGCTTCTCCAAAATTCATATAAAACCATATGCTTTGATCACACTATCAAAGCATTTATTCTAACTCGAGAGGCTTGCACGGACCATAAATGGATCGCTGGAGCTTGCACACTTTGTTAGCTCCCTTAGGATCGACAAAACCTTCTGGTTGCATCATATACAACTCTTCTTCCAGAAATCCATTCAGGAATGCAGTTTTGACATCCATCTGCCATATTTCATAATCATAAAATGCGGCAATCACTAACATGATTCTGACAGACTTAAGCATCGCTACGGGTGAGAAGGTCTCATCGTAGTCAACCCCTTGAACTTGTCGAAAACCTTTTGCAACAAGTCGAGCTTTGTAAACAGTAACATTACCGCCAGCGTCAGTCGTCTTCTTGAAGATCCATTTATTCTCTATTGCTTGCCGATCATCGGGCAAGTCAACCAAAGTCCACACTTTGTTCTCATACATGGATCCCATCTCAGATTTCATGGCTTCAAGCCATTTTGCGGAATCTGGGCTCACCATCGCTTCTTCATAGTTCGTAGGTTCACCATGATCTAGTAGCATGACTTCCAGAATAGGATTACCGTACCACTCTGGTGCAGATCTTACTCTGGTTGATCTACGAAGTTCAGTAACAACTTGATCTGAAGTTTCATGATCATTATCATTAACTTCCTCACTAATTGGTGTAGGTGTCACAGGAACAGATTTCTGTGATGAACTACTTTCCAATAAGGCAGCTGGTACTGTTACCTCTTCAAGTTCTACTTTCCTCCCACTCACTTCTTTCGAGAGAAACTCCTTCTCTAGAAAGGATCCATTCTTAGCAATGAATTTCTTGCCTTCGGATCTGTGATAGAAGGTGTACCCAACTGTCTCCTTTGGGTATCCTATGAAGACACATTTTTCCGATTTGGGTTCGAGCTTATCAGGTTGAAACTTTTTCACATAAGCATCGCAGCCCCAAACTTTTAGAAATGACAACTTTGGTTTCTTGCCAAACCATAGTTCATAAGGAGTCGTCTCAACGGATTTTTATGGTGCTCTATTTAACGTGAATGCGGCCGTCTCTAAAGCATAACCCCAAAACGATAGCGGTAAATCGGTAAGAGACATCATAGATCGCACCATATCTAGTAAAGTACGATTACGACGTTCGGACACACCATTCTGTTGTGGTGTTCGGTGGCGTGAGTTCTTGAAACTATTCGCATTGTTTCAAATGTAGACCAAACTCGTAACTCAAATATTCTCTTCCACGACCAGATCGTAGAAACTTTATTTTCTTGTTACGATGATTTTCAACTTCACTCTGAAATTCTTTGAACTTTTCAAATGTTTCAGATTTATGCTTCATTAAGTAGATATACCCATATCTGCTTAAATCATCTGTGAAGGTGAGAAAATAACGATATCCGCCACGAGCTTCAACATTCATTGGACCACATACATCTATATGTATGATTTGTAACAAATCTGTTGCTCTCTCCATAGTACCGGAGAACGGCGTTTTAGTCATCTTGCCCATGAGGCACGGTTCGCAAGTACCAAGTGATTCATAATCAAGTGGTTCCAAAAGTCCATCAGTATGGAGTTTCTTCATGCGTTTTACACCGATATGACCTAAACGGCAGTGCCACAAATAAGTTGCACTATCATTATCAACTCTGCATCTTTTGGCTTCAACATTATGAATATGTGTATCACTACTATCGAGATTCATCAAAAATAGACCACTCTTTAAGGGTGCATGACCATAAAAGATATTACTCATATAAATAGAACAACCATTATTCTCTGATTTAAATGAATAACCGTCTCGCATCAAACAAGATCAAGATATAATGTTCATGCTCAACGCTAGCACCAAATAACAATTATTCAGGTCTAAAACTAATCCCGAAGGTAGATGTAGAGGTAGCGTGCCGACCGCGATCACATCGACTTTGGAACCATTTCCCACGCGCATCGTCACCTCGTCCTTAGCTAGTGTTCGCTTATTTCGTAGTCCCTGTTTCGAGTTGCAAATATTAGCAACAGAACCAGTATCAAATACCCAGGTGCTACTGCGAGCTCTAGTATGGTACACATCAATAACATGTATATCACATATACCTTTGTTCACCTTGCCATCCTTCTTATCCGCCAAATACTTGGGGTAGTTCCGCTTCCAGTGACCAGTTTGCTTACAATAGAAGCACTCAGTTTTAGGCTTAGGTCCAGACTTGGGTTTCTTCTCTTGAGCAGCAACTTGCTTGCTGTTCTTCTTGAAGTTCCCCTTCTTCTTCCCTTTGCCATTTTTTCTTGAAACTAGTGGTCTTGTTGACCATCAACACTTGATGCTCCTTCTTGATTTCTACCTCCGCAGCTTTTAGCTTTGCGAAGAGCTCGAGAATTGTCTTTTCCATCCCTTGCATATTATAGTTCATCACGAAGCTCTTGTAGTTTGGTGGCAGTGATTGGAGAATTCTGTCAATGACGCTATCATCCAGAAGATTAACTCCCAGTTGAATCAAGTGATTATTATACCCAGACATTTTGAGTATATGCTCACTGACAGAACTATTCTCCTCCAGCTTGCAGCTATAGAACTTATTGGAGACTTCATATCTCTCAATCTGGGCATTTGCTTGAAATATTAACTTCAACTCCTGGAACATCTCATATGCTCCATGACGTTCAAAACGTCATTGAAGAGCCGATTCTAAGCCGTAAAGCATGGCACACTGAACTATTGTGTTGTCATCAGCTTTGCTCTGCCAGACGTTCATAACATCTGGCGTTGCTCCTCAAAGCGAGCTGGCACCCAGCGGTGCTTCGGGGCGTAATTCTTCATGCAGCAATGAGGATAATCCTCAAATTCGGACCCGATCCGTGTAATTGCTACCATCATCTTACAACTTTGCTTTCTCAAGGAACGCATTAAAATTCAACGGAACAACAACACGAGCCATCTATCTACAACAAACATAGACAAGCAAAATACTATCAGGTACTAAGTTCATGACAAATTTAAGTTTAATTAATCATATTACTTAAGAACTCCCACTTAGACAGACATCTCTCTAGTCATCTAAGTGATCACGTGATCGGAATCAACTAAACCATAACCGATCATCACGTGAGATGGAGTAGTTTTCAATGGTGAACATCACTATGTTGATCATATCTACTATATGATTCACGCTCGACCTTTCGGTCTCTGTGTTTGGAGGCCATATCTGCATATGCTAGGCTCGTCAAGTTTAACCTGAGTATTCCGCATGTGCAAAACTGGCTTGCACACGTTCTAGATGGACGTAGAGCTTATCACACCCGATCATCACGTGGTGTCTGGGCACGACGAACTTTGGCAACGGTGCATACTCAGGGAGAACACTTCTGGATAATTAGTGAGAGATCATCTTAAAATGCTACCGTCAATCAAAGCAAGATAAGATGCATAAAGGATAAACATCACATGCAATCAATATAAGTGATATGATATGGCCATCATCATCTCGTGCTTGTGATCTCCATCTCCGAAGCACCGTCATGATCACCATCGTCACCGGCGCGACACCTTGATCCCCATCGTAGCATCGTTGTCGTCTCGCCAACTATTGCTTCTCGACTATCGCTACCGCTTAGTGATAAAGTAAAGCAATTACGAGCGTTGCATTTCATACAATAAAGCGACAACCATATGGCTCCTGCAAGTTGCCGATAACTTCGGTTACAAAACATGATCATCTCATACAATAAAATATAGCATCACGTCTTGACCATATCACATCACAACATGCCCTGCAAAAACAAGTTAGGCGTCCTCTACTTTGTTGTTGCAAGTTTTACGTGGCTGCTACGGGCTGAGCAAGAACCGTTCTTACCTACGCATCAAAACCACAGCGATAGTTCGTCAAGTTGGTGCTATTTTAACCTTCCATAAGGACCGGGCGTAGCCACACTCGGTTCAACTAAAGTTGGAGAAACCGACTCCCTCTAGTCACTGTGTGCAAAGCACGGCGGTAAAACCAGTCTCGCGTAAGCGTCGCATAATGTCGGTCCGGGCGCTTCATCCAACAATACCGCCCGAACCAAAGTATGACATCTTTGGTAAGCGATATGACTTATATCGCCCACAACTCACTTGTGTTCTACTCGTGCATATTACATCTACGCATAAAACCTAGGCTCGGATGCCACTGTTGGGGAACGTAGTAATTTCAAAAAATTTGCTACGCACATGCAAGATCATGGTGATGCATAACAACGAGAGGGGAGAGTGTTGTCCACGTACCCTCGTAGACCGAAAGCGGAAGCGTTATGACAACGCGGTTGATGTAGTCGTACGTCTTCACGATCCGACCGATCCAAGCACCGAATGTACGGCACCTCCGAGTTCAGCACACGTTCAGCTCGATGACGATCCCCGGACTCCGATCCAGCAGGGTGTCGGGGATGAGTTCGATTAACCGCGATGGCGTGGTGACGATGATGATGTTCTACCGACGCAGGGCTTCGCCTAAGCACCGCAACGATATGATCGAGGTGGAATATGGTGGAGGGGGGCACCACACACGGCTAAGGAACGATCACGAAGATCAACTTGTGTGTTCTAGGGTGCCTCCCTGCCCCCGTATATAAAGGAGCAAAGGGGGAGGCCGGCCAGCACTAGGGGGCGCGCCAAGGAGGGTGAAAGTGCAACTAATCCCCGGGTGGTTTTGGTAATTAATAACAACATATATATCATTGAACTAATCATTTCTTGAGAATATTTCAGAAAGTTCAATGATATGGGTATGGCAATGACCGATGATGTGGACCCTCAAAATGCTAAGGAAAACATTGGCAAAAGCTCAAGACTCTATTTTTGGTTTAGTGATCCAAGATCACATTGAGTCCATAGGAAAGCCAATACTATTAAAAGGGATGAGGTTATGATGATGATCTGGTTGCTCAAAGTGCTTAGTGATTTATCTCTCAAACTATCGGCAATCTTTCATTCCAACATAAACCCATAAGTAATCTCGGTCCCACCGATTCCAAACTCAGTCACACCGAGATGAACCACCTCACCATATACCCAAACCCTAAAATTTCGGATTTTCCGATTCCAAACTCGGTCATACCAAAATTGGTGTTGCCAAGCTTCAGAACATACGTACTCAAATCGGTGTCACCGAGATGAGAAAGTCGGTCCCACCGAGATTGGCAAACCCTAGACTTTGGAAGAATCGGACTAACCGAGATTGTATTTTCGGTCCCACGAAAATCCCAACGTTCACAAGATTTGAACTTTCGGTCTCACCGAGTTGTCAACTTCGGTCCGACCGAGATTGGTCAAATGTGTGTAACAGTTGGATTTTGTGTGGAGGCTATAAATACCCTCCACCTCCTCTTCATTCGTGGAGAGAGCCATCGAAAAGAACTACCACTCCTACCTTACATTTACGAGAAGAAAACTACCTACCCTTGTGTTGAGATCAAGTTGCTCCACTCCCACCATATGAAACTTGATTTCTAGCCTTCCCAAGTTGCTTTCCACTCAATCCTTTCTTCCACCACAGCCAAATCGGTGAGGAGAGTTGAGTGTTGGGGAGATTATCATTTGAAGCACAAGAGCAAGGAGTTCATCATCACCAACACCATCTATTACCTTTTGGAGGTGGTGCCTCCTAGATTGGTTAGGTGTCGCTTGGGAGCCTCCGTCAAGATGTGGAGTTGAACCAAGAAGTTTGTAAGGGCAAGGAGATCGCCTACTTCATGAAGATCTACCCGAGTAAGGCTAGTCCTCCGTGGGCGTAGGCCATGATGGCATAGACAAGGTTGCTTCTTCGTGGACCCTTCGTGGGTGGAGCCCTCCGTGGACTCTCGCAGCCGTTACCCTCCGTGGGTTGAAGTCTCCATCAACGTGGATTGACGATAGCACCACCTATCGGAACCACGAGAAAAATCTCCGTGTCTCCAAATTGCGTTTGCTCTTCTCCACCTCTTATTTACTATATGTGCAATTTACTTTCCGCTGCCACAACTCTAGAATTGCATGTGTAGGGTGATACTTGACTTGGTCATCATTGTGAACTTGCTAAAAACTTGCCCTAATCAAAAGGCTAAACTTTTAAGTTGTCAAGTAGTCTAATCACCCCCCTCTAGACATACTTCCGATCCTACAAGTGGTATCAGAGCTTTGGTCTCCATTGGATTGGTTTCCATTGCATTGGACTCCATAAGCTTGGTTTCACAACCTAGGAGAGTATGGCGTCTAGTGAGGGTAATTTCCGTAGAGGTCCTTACTTTGATGGTTCAAATTTTGCTAGTTGGAAGCACAAAATGAAAATGCATATTCTTGGACATAACCACGCGCATGGGGCATTATTTGTGTTGGCTTGCAAGGTGAGTTCTTGAGGAAGGAAAAGTTCGGATCGCGAAGCTCTGCGGGATGAGTTGCGGATGTTCTGAAACAATGCTCAAGCTTGTGACATTCTCTTCAATGCTTTGTGTCGAGGAGTTCAACAAGATCAGCCGTCTTGAGAATGCAAAAGAGATTTGGGATACTTTGGTGAAATGCACGAAGGTACCGAGTCCGTGAAGGAATCAAAGCTAGATGTTCTTCAAGGTCGACTTGACAAGTTCAAGATGAAGGAAGGTGAAGGAGTCGCTGAAATGTACTCTAGGCTTGCTCTCATCACCAATGAGATGGCAGGCTTAGGAAGCGAAGAAATGACCGACCGATTCATCATCAAGAAGATTCTCAGAGCTTTGGATGGAAAGTATGACACCGTGTGCACTTTGATCCAAATGATGCCAAACTACAAAGATCTCAAGCCTACGAAGTCATTGGAAGAATTGTTGCTCATGAGATGACACTTAAAGACAAGGAAGAGCTTCACAACAAGTCAAGTGGTGCTTACAAAGCTGCAGTTGAAGCTCCCACAACCTCAAGTGACAAGCTAGTTTCCAATGAAGAGATAAGCCTAATGGTGAAGAACTTCAACAAATTCTACAAGAGTAGAAGCAAGGAGAGAAGCTCAAAGTCTAGATCATATGATGAAAAGAGATCTTCTAGTCGTGATCGAAACTGCTACAATTGTGGAAGACCGGACACTACTCAAATGAGTGTTCGACTCCCCACAAGAAGAGAAGAATCTCCAAGAAGAAGAAGCTCAAGAGAAGAGTCGCCTCGAAAGAGAGAAGGAGTAGAGATGATCGTTATGAGCGAAGATCCTCTCGGAGAAGCAAGGATTCGGAAAGGAAAGACAAGTCATCAAGGAGCTACACAAGAAGAAAACATCAAGCTCATGTTGGTGAATGGGTTTCGGCTCCGACTCGACAATCACTCGAAAGAAGCTATCACTCCAACTCGAATCTGATCAAGATGAAGGTGTTGCGGTCTTGCTCTCGTGTCCTCCAACTCCAACTCCTATGACATATTTGATTCACCAAATGAGGGAATTGGAAGATGCTTCATGGCAAAAGGCCCCAAGGTATCACACCCTGAGTTTATTGACTTTGATAGTGATGAGGATGACTTGCTTGGTGAAGATGAGCTTTTACATGACAAATCTAGTGAGCTTAGTAATGATGAACATGCTAATAGTCTTTATAGTCGAGAAGAGTCGAATGACAATGCTATGAAGGAGATTGAGCGTCTAACTAAAGAACTAAACACTCTTAAGTTAGCTCATGAAACAACTCAAGAAGATCATAGAGAGCTCCTAAGATCTCATGAGAAGCTACGCTTGAGAAGCTCAATCTAGAGCAAGAACATGAGTTTCTAAAAGCTATCAATGGCGATCTTGAAAGAAGAGTTCTTCATATCTTGCCAAGCGACTTCTCTTGTCTAATTTCTTGCCACCTATTAAAACTAAGCATGACAAGCATAAGAAAAATTCTTCATCTAGTAGTAACAATAATCATGCTAAATCAAATGTTGTTACTTCTAGTAATTCTCTTGATTCCACTAACAATGTTTCAAGCCAAGTTTCACTTGAGCAAGAAAATAGTCTATTGAAAGGGATTATAGAAAGGTGTCTACAAGAGTCTTGCGGAAGCAAGAGCTTTGAGAAATTGTTCGCAAGCAAGGAAGACACGGAAGAATCAAGGAATTGGTTTTGAGCGAAAGTTCAACGCCGAGGGTGTTGAATGGGAAGAAGGTCAATATCCCACTCCAAAGTTTGTTTCTCAAGAGAAGAAGTATGATCCTACTTCTTCAAATGAGAACAAGCTCAAGATGACCTTCCACCACAAGACCACAAGCTAAAAGGCAAGGACAAGCTTCAAGAGGAGATTGATGCATTCATTGAAGCACCCAAGGCCATGGTCAAGTGGGTTCCCAAGGCTACTTCAAGTTCTACTTGACAAGCTCAACTACTACCCCAAGGATTCCCATCAAGATGATGTGGATCCCGAAGAAGAAGAACTAGAGAGTTCTTGAGGGTGACTCCGCCAACATACTTCACTCACATTCATTCTGGCAAGAACTTGTGCAATCAACTTCCACATCTTACACTAGTTCATGGAGTCACAAACCCTCATGTTGGTAAGTCAAGGGACAAGGTAATCATTGCTTTCATGGACATCATCTATTGTGAACTTCAATCTATGTCCATGGATATCCTCGTTTGTTCCTTGTGGGACTAACCCATGTAGGTATTGAAAGTGCCGAATCCAAAGGATTGCTCCCAACTCTTGATGATCTTCATCAACATTGAGCATCCACATCTTCAACATCTACATGAAGTCTTCAACGACAACCCAAGGTTAGTTTGACCCTTTAAAAGGGGTTCTCACATCAAGGGGGAGCTTTGCTCTAAAGAAATGAGCTAAAGCATCTTATAATGATGTGAACACATCAATGCTTTATGGAAAAGTGGTAACCCCACTTGTGCTTAAACGATGAGTATGACCTATGATCAAATGTTCTCATTTGACTCCTAAGTCAATATACTCATATATAGATGACCTAGTCATCGCCAAATTGTGTGCTAGAAGCTAGTGTTTTGTTTGTGCATGTTTGACACATATTTCATTTGCTATCTTATTGTGTGAGCATGTTGGATGCATGATTTTATCCATTCAAGGACATCCATTTGTTGCTTTGGTCTTTTGGTTTTCTCTTTTGACCAAATGGATGGACAAGAATGCCTAAGTTCCTCCCTAGCTATCTATGCTTTCTTGTCTCAAACTCTATTCATGCTTATATCACAAACTTTGAACAAGACTTTTTGGACAGACCGAGTGAGGAGCACTCGGAGCCACCGATCCGTCAAAAGCCTAACTTCCAAAACCTTCTAAGTACTTTCGGTCAAACCGATATACTCAAATCGGACAGACCGAAATCACTTGGATTGATCTAGGTTTTCACCTCGGTGAAACCGAGTTACAAATTCGGCGTGACGAAGTGAGTAATCGCTGCGCATTAACCATCTCGGTCCCACCGAGTTTTCAACTCGGTCCCACCGACAACCGAAGGTATATATACCCGAGGACAGCGCTTGATTACTTCTTCAGCGCCTCGCCCTCAAACCCTTCTTTGCCGTCGCCGTGGTCTTTGGATCGTCTCCGCCGTCGCTTTGTGCGCCCTCGCCATGAGTCTCCATCACCGTCAGCGGTCAATCTCACCGCACCGTTGCCGCCGTAGTGAAGCTCCACCAGATTGGGTGAGTTTCATCCCTCTCGTGCTTCAACCGCTGATTCAATGCACGATAGGTTTTGCCTAGCTTCTTGCCAAGATTGAAATCTTCCTATCCAGTGATTAGATCATAGAACAAAATTCGAGTGAAAATTTTAGGGTTAGGTTTCCGCGAACACATCTCGGTGTGACCGATTCTACATTCTCGGAATGACCGATTTGGCCTCTGGTCATTGCACTGCACTTTTCGGTTAAACCGAGTTGTGCAAATCGGTAAGACCGAAGTGAGGATTTAGTGAAACCCTAGTGCTCTCGGCTAGACCGAAACCCATTTCGGTCCAACCGAAAGTGGTGTATATGGTGCTGTTTAGACACTTGGATTCACGAATTTATAGACTCGGTCGATCGAAATGTATTCTGTGAAAACCTAAAACTAATGTTTGAACTCATTCTTTTGCAAAATCCTCTGCGGTTTGTGATAACTCTTCTATTCTGCCTATACCTATTCTTTTCACAGGTTGTCGGTCATATCGATGCAAGTGACAGTCGAACAGTCCGAATCAGCGCTTGAGATTCGAGGCAGCTACAAGTCCCAAGCAAGCAGTTTTTCAGATGATGGAGAGAGGAGCACTCCAAGTGGATTGCCTCCAGCTGCCACCAGGGCCAGGAAGAAGAGGAATTCTGATGAGGAGGATTCTGACTTTGTTGCAGATGAGGAGATAACTTCAAAGCCAAAAAGGCAAGTGGTTGCCAAGGGCTATCAAGGGCAACAATCAAAGAAAGGCACCAACAAGGTGAAGAAATCCACAGCTGCAAAGAAGCTCAGCATGGAAGAAGAAACCTCCAGCAAGATCAAGAAAACTTCCAAGAGGAAGAGGCTAGTTCATGAAGAAGCTGATGATGATGACTCTGATGAGGAAGCACCCCAGCCTCCTCAGAAGCAGAAGTTGATGGGAGATGCCATCAGGGTAGGAGCACCCACAAAAGCTAAGCCATCAGCTCAAGCAAAGGCAGCCCAAGCCAAACCTGCTGCCAAGCCAAAGAAGACTGTGAGAAACATACCTGCTTCAGAGAAGAAGAAGGACAATGTGCCACCTGCAGAATCTGATGATGAGGCTCATGTTTTGCTGAAGCTCAGACAGAAATTGCCAGTTCATAATGATGCTCATCCTCGAGCTGAAAATATGAAGGAAAGGAAGGACAAAGGTCTCGGGCTATGGAGGCAAGTTGATCCATATGCCACCAGGAGAAGGACAGCTGTTGACTCTAGATTCCACACTAGAGAGCAACAAGATTTTTATGAGGCAGTGCTCATGGATAAGAAGCCAATTGTTGCTTGACACGGATATGTAGACCGGGATTACATCGACGATGAAAAGCACGAGACTATTTCCCACATGTGCATGAAAGCTTCACTTGCATGTGGAGTTGCGAGTTCGTTGGTCGAAATTGACTACTTGGAATGATGAGATGATCATGCGGTTCTATGCCACCGCACACTTTTATCCGGATGGCGAATTGTATGGATGATGAAGGACGAGATTCCATTCAACTGTTGAGGAATGGAGAGCGTTGCTGAATGCACCAAAGATCAAGGGATGATGATGTTGATGTCTATGGCATTCCAAAGAAAAATCACGAGTCTATGAAGAACATGTACAATGAGGTACCGACAAGGATGTTGAGATATGGAAGCTTGGATCGGTTATCATCTTGAGCAGGTCTCCCAACCACTAACACCATTACGAGGCATACTTTGATGCCTAAGTCGAGACCACCGCATGATAAGAGGGTATTCTATCAACATGCTGCACATTCTAGATCGAAGACACCTTTTAAGGTGATGGACACGATAGTAGAGACTATCAAGAGGACAAAGACAGACGAGAAGAGGTCGTGTGGGTTTGCTCGCATATTCAGATGCTCATTAATGCCAAGTTTGGCACGGACACCTACATTGGATAGACCCCACTTGCCATTGCAGCTGAACATGAAGATAATGAAGTTGTGATGGTGAGGATGCTCCCACATCTGTTGAAGGACATGCAAAGTCTGAAGCGCCAAACAAGCTAAAGCTGAAAAGGAAGCAGCAAAAAAGCCCAAGGCGTTGGAGAACAACTTCTTGAAGCCACTCGAGAGATTGAACTACGCTTTGGCAGCATAGTGCGTCTCGGGAGAGCCTTGAGAGGATAGTTGAAGATAAGTTCCATGCTCTGATGTCAAGTGGATGAAGTCAGTGTCACCGTCAACAAGCTTGAGGCGGACATTGAGGAAGCGAAGAGGAGAAGGCGAGCTCATGAAGGAGATGGAAGGTGATATGGTCGGGATGACTATGAGCAGCTGCTCCAGTGCCCACAAAGCCCAGATCATTGCTATTCCCGTGATGACCCCTGTGGCTACTACATCAGCACCTCCCACAGCTCCATCGGTTCCAAAGCACCAGCTCAGGTGTCCTCCTCCAGGCTCCACAGACTTGGCGAAGCTTTTGCAGATGCAGCTATCTCCACTCCATCGACGCAGACAGAGCCGCCAGCAGAGAGTCCCTAGTGACGATTAGCTCTATACCTTCGAACTTTTGGTAACTTGTTGCCAAAGGGGAGAAAGTGTATAGATCATAGGACTTCGAGAGAGAGTGCTCGTTTTTGCTCTTTCGTTTGCGGTTTTCCTTGAGATACTTTTGAGTTCTTTGAGACATTTCGTGTGTTTGATACTCGTTTGCTCTATCTTGATGAGTGCTTGATCATACTATGCTTAATGTGTGCTTAATGCTTATCATATTCCATTCATATCTTGTATGATCACTTACTCATGTCTTGGTGATTGGGTGCATGCTATTCATTCTTATCATTTTGTGCGCTCCACCAAGATGTATGTGACATGGAAGAGTGACCCATGATCCTAATCGATTGTGCATTTGCATTCAAGCATAAATCTTAAATAATGCACAAATTTAGGGGAGCTCTTGCTTATCACATACTTCTCAAAGCGACGATGTTATTCATTGATTATATCATTTGTCGAGCTTTGATCTATATGTTGTCATCAATTACCAAAAGGGGAGATTGAAAGTGCAACTAATCCCGGGTGGTTTTGGTAATTAATAACAACATATATATCATTGAACTAATCATTTCTTGAGAATATTTCAGAAAGTTCAATGATATGGGTATGGCAATGACCGATGATGTGGACCCTCAAAATGCTAAGGAAAACATTGGCAAAAGCTCAAGACTCTATTTTTGGTTTAGTGATCCAAGATCACATTGAGTCCATAGGAAAGCCAATACTATTAAAGGGGATGAGGTTATGATGATGATCTGGTTGCTCAAAGTGCTTAGTGATTTATCTCTCAAACTATCGGCAATCTTTCATTCCAACATAAACCCATAAGTAATCTCGGTCCCACCGATTCCAAACTCACCACACCGAGATGAACCACCTCACCATATACCCAAACCCTAAAATTTCGGATTTTCCGATTCCAAACTCGGTCATACCAAAATTGGTGTTGCCAAGCTTCAGAACATACGTACTCAAATCGGTGTCACCGAGATGAGAAAGTCGGTCCCACCGAGATTGGCAAACCCTAGACTTTGGAAGAATTGGACTAACCGAGATTGTATTTTCGGTCCCACGAAAATCCCAACGTTCACAAGATTTGAACTTTCGGTCTCACCGAGTTGTCAACTTCGGTCGACCGAGATTGGTCAAATGTGTGTAACAGTTGGATTTTATGTGGAGGCTATAAATACCCTCCACCTCCTCTTCATTCGTGGAGAGAGCCATCGAAAGAACTACCACTCCTACCTTACATTTCTGAGAAGAAAACTACCTACCCTTGTGTTGAGATCAAGTTGCTCCACTCCCACCATATGAAACTTGATTTCTAGCCTTCCCAAGTTGCTTTCCACTCAATCCTTTCTTCCACCACAGCCAAATCGGTGAGGAGAGTTGAGTGTTGGGGAGATTATCATTTGAAGCACAAGAGCAAGGAGTTCATCATCACCAACACCATCTATTACCTTTTGGAGGTGGTGCCTCCTAGATTGGTTAGGTGTCGCTTGGGAGCCTCCGTCAAGATGTGGAGTTGAACCAAGAAGTTTGTAAGGGCAAGGAGATCGCCTACTTCGTGAAGATCTACCCCGAGTAAGGCTAGTCCTCCGTGGACGTAGGCCATGATGGCATAGACAAGGTTGCTTCTTCGTGGACCCTTCGTGGGTGGAGCCCTCCGTGGACTCTCGCAGCCGTTACCCTCCGTGGGTTGAAGTCTCCATCAACGTGGATTGACGATAGCACCACCTATCGGAACCACGAGAAAAATCTCCGTGTCTCCAAATTGCGTTTGCTCTTCTCCACCTCTTATTTACTATATGTGCAATTTACTTTCCGCTGCCACAACTCTAGAATTGCATGTGTAGGGTGATACTTGACTTGGTCATCATTGTGAACTTGCTAAAAACTTGCCCTAATCAAAAGGCTAAACTTTTAAGTTGTCAAGTAGTCTAATCACCCCCCCTCTAGACATACTTCCGATCCTACAGAGGGGGGAGTCCTCCTCCTAGTGGGAGTAGGACTCCCCTTTCCTAGTCCAACTAGGAAGGAGGAAGGGGGAAGGAAAGAGAGGGAGAGGGAGAGGGAAAGAGGGGCCAAACCCCCTTCCCCTAGTCCAATTCGGACTCCCCATGGGAGGGGGTGCGCCACCTCCTGGCTGCTGCCCTCTCTCTCCCCTCAGGCCCACTAAGGCCCAATACTTCCCCGGGGGTTCCGGTAACCCCACCAGCACTTCGGTTTTCTCCGAAATCACCCGGAACACTTCCGGTGTCCGAATATAGTCGTCCAATATATCATTCTTTATGTCTCGACCATTTCGAGACTCCTTGTCATGTCTGTGATCACATCCAGGACTCCGAACAACCTTCGGTACATCAAAACTTATAAACTCATAATAAAACTGTCATCGTAACGTTAAGCGTGCGGACCCTACGGGTTCGAGAACTATGTAGACATGACCTAGAACTGTTTCTGGTCAATAACCAATAGCGGAACCTGGATGCTCATATTGGCTCCTACATATTCTACGGAGATCTTTATCGGTCAAACCGCATAACAACATACGTTGTTCCCTTTGTCATCGGCATGTTACTTGCCCGAGATTCGATCGTGGGTATCCAATACCTAGTTCAATCTCGTTACCGGCAAGTCTCTTTACTCGTTCTGTAATACATCATCCCGCAACTAACTTATTAGTTGTAATGCTTGCAAGGCTTAAGTGATGTGTATTACCGAGAGGGCCCAGAGATACCTCTCCGACAATCGGAGTGACAAAACCTAATCTCGAAATACGCCAACCCAACATGTACCTTTGGAAACACCTGTAGAGCACCTTTATAATCACCCAGTTACGTTGTGACGTTTGGTAGCACACAAAGTGTTCCTCCGGTAAACGTGAGTTGCATAATCTCATAGTTGTAGGAACTTTGTATAAGTCATGAAGAAAGCAATAGCAACATACTAAATGATCAAGTGCTAGGCTAACGGAAGGGTCAAGTCAATCACATCATTCTCCTAATGATGTGATCCCGTTAATCAAATGACAACACATGTCTATGGTTAGGAAACATAACCATATTTAATTAATGAGCTAGTCAAGTAGAGGCATACTAGTGACATTAAGTTTATCTATGTATTCACACATGTATCATGTTTCCAGTTAATGCAATTCTAGCATGAATAATAAACATTTATCATGATATGAGGAAATAAATAATAACTTTATTATTGCCTCTAGGGCATATTTCCTTCATGGGGATGGTCTTGAGGGAAGATGTCGGCTGGAGTTGCTTGGTGCTGAACTTCTGGCACCCTTTGCACTTCTTGACCAACTCCTTGGCGTCATCCAAAGCAGCCGGCCAGAAGAAACCATGGCGGAAGGCTTTGGCTACGAGGGACCTGGAGGTGGCGTGGTGGCCACATTGTCCCTGATGGATGTCCTTGAGGATTTTGATACCCTTCTCTGGCTCCACGCAGTGCTGATAAACGTCGGTCATGCTCTGCCTGATGAGCTCTTTGTTGATGATGGTGTAGGCGCCTGCTCGGCGCTGGATCTGTCAGGCTAGTACTTGGTCGGTTGGTAGCACGCGGCTCACGAGATAGTCGCGGATGGGCTGCACCCAAGACAGGGCCGCCACCACTGTGAATACAGCGACTGGCATGAGGGAGGCCTAGTTGGGAGGCGGCGGGCTGGAGCCAGCCGCTTCTAATGGTGCCAATGAAGTCCCCGAGCCGACTTCAGTAGCCCCCGGGACACCTTCTGGAGCTTCTGGGCCGGTACTGGTGCTGCAGCCCCCGGGCCGCCTGGTAAAGTCGCTGGGCCGACTGCGGAAGTCCCCGGGCCGGCTGCTTAAGTGCCTGAGCAGGATCCGACTGCTCCGGGGTCAGCTGGCACGAAGATGGAGTCGAACTCTAGCGAGGGCTCGATAGATGTCTTATGCTTGCACTCAAGGGATGCGCCGGCTGGTATGGCCTGTTGGGTGGAGCCAATGCGGGCAAGGGCGTCCGCTGCGTCGTTGTTGGCTCGTGGTACATGGAGGAACTCGCACCCGTAGAAGTGCCCGCTCATCTGCTGGATGAAGAAGCAGTAGCTTGCCATGTTGGTGTCCTTGGTGTCCCAGTCACCGGATGACTGCTGGACCATCAAGTCTGAGTCGCCGTAGCAGAGGATGCGGCGGATGCCAATTTCTTTGGCCAGTCGGAGCCCGAAGATGAGCGCCTCGTACTCTAGTACATTGTTGGAGGCGGCGAAGTGGATTTGCATTGTGTACTTCAGCTTGTCGCCTTTGGGAGAGGTGAGGACGATGCCGGCTCCCAAGCCGGTGGGCATCTTTGAGCCATCAAAGTGCATCCACCAATGCGTAGAATCCGGCGCTGGCGGCAGGTACTGGGACTCGGCCCAGTCGACGAGGAAGTCGGCCAGTGCTTGGGACTTGATGGTGGTGTGGGGCTGGTAGAGGAAGGTGTGGGGAGCCAGCTCGATGGCCCACTTGGACACCCGGCCCGAAGCATCTATGTTGCCCATGATCTCGGCAAGGGGGGCGGTGCAGACAACCGTTATGGAGTGCTCTGGGAAATATTGCTTCAGCTTCTTGGAGGCAAAGTACATGCCGTAGCACATTTTTTGGTAATGGGGGTAGTTATGCTTGGAGGCTGATAAGACCTCGCTTAGGTAGTACATCGGCCTCTGGACCAGCTGTACCTTGCCGTCTTCTGCATGCTCAACGACGATCACCGTACTGATGACTTAGTTGGTGGCGGCGATGTAGAGGAGCATGGGCTCTTTAGCAGCTGGAGCCGCCAGGATAGGCAGCGTAGACATCATGCGCTTCAGCTGGAGGAAGGCGGCATCCGCCTAGTCGTTCCACTCGAAGCAAGTGGTTTTCTTCATGAGCTTGTATAAGGGGAGTGCTGATACGTCTCCAACGTATCTATAATTTTTTATTGTTCCATGCTATTATATTAGCTGTTTTGGATGTTTATGGGCTTTACTTAGCACTTTTATATCATTTTTGGGACTAACCTACTAACTGGAGGTGATGACGACATCTCTGCCATAGTTGCACCCACCGCGACATCAGTTATTCCATCTGGACCTATGACTAGAGCACGAGCGAGACAGATAAATGACCAGGTACTATCGCTCCTTTGTACATATGATTTAACTAATGAGAATATTATATTACACTCATGTTTGGATTTACTTGTACTCAGGAACGAAGGTGTTGGAGAGATAAGGAGGAAAAGCTGCATGCAGATGGAAGATGAAAAATGTTGCACGTTGATTCCACAAGCAGCAACACTATTGACATGCAAGCAGGTACCTAGCCACGTACGTGCTGAAGTGCAAAAGGAGGAGAAGGAGTATTAGGCTTCCTGGACCGGAGAAGGCCCCGTCCGCGTGCAGCCCACACCATCAACAGCTAAACAAGGAAATAAACTACATGTGGGCCGGCTCATGATTATGATTTCTTTCAAGTCGTAGCCGACCAGGATTCGTCTACGCGCAGGCGGCCGTACTCTAATAAATAGTAAGCTACTGTTAGGTTTAGATTTCGAGTTTTATTGTATTGCCTAGTCATCGCTACGATTCACATCTACGAGACGTGTAGGACTACCTCCTTGTCAGATCCACAGTGGAACCCCAACTTTTCATCTAGTTCGTGTGCTCAGTTTATTATCCGCAATTTCAGTTGCAATTCACCTTTGTTATTGCCGGTTCTTCGGTTGCTTGCAGGAACTCGAACCTCGTTATTCAGGTTGATCGTGCCTGCAGCAAGGTGAATAACCATCGGAGATTGGTTTAGCGGTTGTCGAGGCATATCGTCGGGTACGTATAGCCGGATTGTCAAGGTCAAAATCCGCCAAATCGATAATTATCCCCACTCTCATCGAAAGATCGGGCCGCCGTCACATCAATTGGTATCAGTTTTCAAGTTCATCGGTGAGTGATTTATAGTTTTCATAGTTTAGTTTTTTTTCTGACCTATAATCCCACCAAAAAGCCAAAAAAATAGATTAGATCATTCGTCACACCTATCTTTTTGGCCTTTAGCAATTTTTGCATCTAGTACTTGCGTAGTTGAATTTTTGGTTGCATCCATCCTACAAATAGTGCTGGTTTAGATTTGTTTTGGGAGATAATCATTTACTAGATCGAACCTTGTTTTTGTCCATCATATTTTCTGCCGCCAGTTCATTCGTAATCTGAAAAAAAGAAAACAAGTCGCATCGTTTTCCATGCGTACAGGCTTTGCGCCACGACAGTATTCTAGACTCGGTCAACCTGCGCGTGCGTACGTGCAGCCTCGTCTCGCGTGTTCAGCCAGGCATCAGCCACCTAGTGTCTGCCCTCCGTGCTGTTATTCTCACACGTACGCGAGTAAACCTGGGCAAACGTCGGGCCGGGCCGGGTTTCGGGCCGGGCTTATAAAAGCCCGACCTTCATTTCTCAAGCCCGAGCCCGGCCCGAAGCCCGAAATACTCCATATTTTCAAGCCCGAGCCTGGCCCGAAATCAAGCCCGAAGCCCGAAAGCCCGGCCTGAATGCTCTTTTTAGTATCGCCGCGTGCAAGCCCGGCCGGCCCAAAGCCCGCCCAAATCTGAAAAATTGAAGCCCGAGCCCGGCCCGGACAATCTTTCGGGCTGCAAAACGAAGCCCGAGCCTGGCCCGAATGTCAAGCCCGGCCCGGCCCGGCCTGGGTTTTTCGGGCCGGGCTCGGTCCGGGTCGTCGGGCCGGGCTGCCCATGCCCGGGTTTATACGCGAGTGACTAGACATTTATCCATCGGTGTCTGCCTTCACGCGTCACACCTCCATCAGGCTGTTCCTATCCATTCATATACTAGTCCTGACTGATCTCAAACACCAGCGCTTTTATAGCTAGCTCGCGTAGCACTTTGTCCAGTAGCCTTGCATTGTTTTTGTTTTTCTCTCTTGTGACTTAATTTCTGTCCGTGACTTTTGCTAGCAACCGGTCTGAAAAAAGAGAGGAAAAAACAGAGAAAAAGAAAGAGCAAAAAAAGTAAAAAAAAACAGAATAAAAATAAGAAGAAAAGAAAAGAAAAAAAAGGGTTTTGCAAAGTTCCGGTCGGTTCACATCTTTTGAAATATCTCTTGCTGTTCAGAACTATTACTTGGTGCATATACGTGATAATTGTTGCACATCTTCTGCTCTTGTCGTCATATGCTACGTTTGTACCTCACTTATATCTAGCTATTTAGAGCTATTATTTTCATCGGTTTTCACTCACTTGATTCAGTATCTAGGCTTAGATTGTTTTATCTCTTACTAGTCAACTGCCAGCACTAGTTAGGAGTTTGAGCAATTATTCAGCTTGCATTACTTTTTGCTTAATTGTGCCACATATTGTGAGTTGAGGCAACCTTCACCAAGCTCCACTTCCTATATTGTACCCTGTTCGGTCACTTGGTAATCGCTATATCAATCTTTTGATAACTTTTGACATCGCCAACGGCCGACAACCACTGCAGCACGGTAAGAATTGGTAAGAGCTTGGTAGTTGCTCGAGAGTTGAGAGACATTTTCACCGCCTCGTCGTAGTTATTGTAGGATCAATATACTTGTGATTTTGTTCTTGTTTCATCCTAACCAAGGCAGGTGACAAAGACAACATGAAAGCCACGGTCGCATGCCTCGAGGAGGATGTGCATGCATACACCGAGCGGTTCACATCCTTCGAGGGCGCACTTGATAAGCGTCTCAAGTCGATCGAGGATAGCAACGAGACGTTCAATCAAACACTTGCATCTATTATGAAACGTCTCGATGCCCAGGATGCTCGTCTGGGTGGCGCCTCCACTGCTGCTCTGCGTCTTCCAGCCACCAACACAGGTCTACAACGAGCTTGTCGGGTGCCCCCCAGGAGACCCGAGGCACCCTCTTTCATACACCGATGCCGTCGACCAGCCCTGTCCTCGCAACGCCAACTCGATAGCCGATGACATCCAAGATGACAACTATGATGGTGATTCTAAGGATCCTGATGCAGTTAATGATAACAATTCGTGATCATCGTTGACTACGCAATAATCAACAAGGTATGGGACGACACCAGTGTCCTCAGGTACATGGCCATGACGATTCTTTGGGTAGAATTAAATTTGTCATGCCTCCTTTTGATGGGAAATATGATCCATATGTTTATCTTGACTGGGAATTACTAGTTGATAAAAAATTTGCTTTCCATGATTTTCCTGATGATAAAAGAGTTAGGGCTGCAACTAGTGAGTTTAGTGATTTTGCTTCTATTTGGTGGAGAGAAAATTGTCGTAAACATCCTAATAATATTCCTGCCACTTGTGAAGCTTTGAAATTAGTAATGCGTCACCGTTTTGTTCCTGGATATTATGAACGTGACTTGCTAAATAAACTGCAATGCTTGAACCAAGGATCTAAATCCGTGGAAGACTATTATCAAGAATTTCAAATGGGCATGTTACGTTGTGGTTTAGTTGAGACCGAGGAAGCCTCTATGGCTAGGTTCTTGGGTGGTTTGAATAGAGAAATTTATGACATACTTGCTTATAAGGATTATCATTCAATGACCTGTTTATTCCATCTTGCTATACATGCTGAACATTAAGTGCATGGTCGTTCGAGATGCGTCCTAATTTTTCTGCAGGTTGTACTTCCACATGGGCGCCGCGCACCCCTGCTGCCCCGTCCACTTGCACCTCTACAACAGCACTTGCAACCTCTCGACTGGGGCCTTCTTCATCAAATTCAGCATCACACACTTCAGTACCACTGAAAAGTACTACACAAATTCCAGCAAAAAGTTCGTCGTCATCGTTCGCTTCCTCCAAAAGAACAAAGGATATCCAATGCCACACTTGCAAGGGAGTTGGCCATGTCATGAAGGAGTGTCCTAATAAGCGCGTATTGATGATTAGTGAAGACGGCGAGTATGACTCCGCTAGTGATTTTGATGAAGACACATATGCCTTTCTTGCTACACATGAAGACGATGACACAAGACCGGAGCAAGAGGAAGAACATGTGACCGCTGCCGCCGCCGATAAGTACATGAGTCTTATATCACATCGTGTACTTAGTGCTCAGATTGTCAAAGCAAAGAAGGATCAATGTCACAACCTCTTCCACATCAAAGGAGTCATCAAGGAGCGTTCCGTTCGCATAATCATTGATGGAGGGTGTCGGGGGTTGGGTGCGACATATGCCAACGGGTGGCTTATCATGGTGGGGGCGAGTAGAACGTCGCCGGTGCTTGGAAACGGGATGAGGCACAGACATGCACGCCGGCGAATCTTACCCAGCTTCGGGGCTCTCCGGGGAGATAACACCCCTACTGCTGCTCTGCGGGGTCTCCGCATGATCACTATGGTGAGATGGTTACAAAGGTGCTCCTAGAGCTGTACCGGGAGGCAGGAGGGAGCAAGGCTGGCTCTCTCCCCTGCTTGCTATGTGTCTAAATATATCCAAGGCCCAACCCTTTGCGTGGGTGCCCCGGGGGGTTTATATAGGCCTACCCTCCGGGGGTACAATAGTAATCTGACTGGGTGTGGCCCCCAGCCGTCTGTCTCTCACGCCGCCGTCCTTCCCGCCGGCTTCTGGGGCCCGCCGACTGGTGGGTCCTGTGGACTGGTCGCCACTTGCGGGGGCGCTCCCGTGACGCAGTTCGGTCATGGGGTCGTGGGAACAGTGCCGCCGCCTGTCGGGCGACCACTGTCGCCACTCCCCATCCAATCTGGTTTATGGCTTGTGGGGCCCTGGGCGGAGGCGGCCGACTCTGAGGAAGCCGACTCCCACAGGCCGACTCCAGCGCCCGCCGCCTTCAACTCTCCTCCGATAGGGGGCCCGCGATCTTCGGGCCGACAGCCGCCGTCAGGCACAAAGGCCTCGCAAGACTATGGCTGAGGTCGGGAGGCTCTGCACAATGCCGCGCCACCGGAGATCTCCCGCGACACGGCTCATCAGAGCTATGCCTACCCCTTGTGGGTCGGAGGGGACGGCCACGCCGGGCCGTACCACATCGGTCTTCGAGAAAGGTCGCGGGCCGACTCCATAGTCGCCCCGAAGGTCGCAAGCCCAGTCGGCTTGCTTCAGAGTCGCCGTCCGGACTCGGCTTCCGAGGTCGCCACTGGGACTCGCCTCCCAAGGTCACCACCGATGCGCTGAGGGCGCGGCTTGCCCCGATGTCTTGAAAGATCCTGGTCCCGGTCGGCCTACCGTGGCCCATTACTCCGACAAGAGTCCCTCGAGCTGGTGAAGCCCGCGGCGCGCCTCGTGGGCTTCGGCGGTTTTCAATTTTCGACTCTAAGGCTTGGCCGCTGTTTCTTTGGGCCGCCTCGCCGAAGTCGGATTCGTTCAGCGACGGGCCGCTGTTCGCAAGTCGCGGCGGGAAACGGGCGGCGTGTCGGATACGTTTCCCTGCAATTATTGAGACGGTCCTATCGTGCGGCGCCACGTGGGGGCGATAGTCTGCCTACCCACGCGCGTGACGTGACGGGCCGCCAGTGGGCCCGCCACTCACCGCACTCGCCTCGAGCGGATCCGCTGTGGTCATGACGGTTAGCATCCCCACGCTGTTATCTGCGCTGCAGAATCTCGTAATTAATCGTGGGCGGCGTGGGGCCTCGGGCGCAGTTAATCCGACGTCCGCCCCCTCGGCTCCTCAGCCCGCAGCTCTATAAATAGGCGGGGAGGAGCGGGGCGGCACTGCACGCACACCCTCTCCCCCGCTCTCCTGCCTTCTCTCCTTCTTCCGCCGCGAGCCAAGGCATTCTTCCTCGCCGGCGATGAGTTCTTCTTCCGCCGCGCCCCCACCTCGCACTCCGGCGTGTGGGATGGCTCCGACGTGGAGGCGGAGCACATCGACTTTCTCCGCTGGACCCGCCGTCTCCCGAGCGCGGACCTGGTGCACGCCCGTCCCACGCCGGCGGGAGAGATCCGGCCCGCGCCGGAGGAGGGCGAGCGGGTCATCTTCCGCTCGCACCTAATGCGCGGGCTGGGGCTTCCGGCGAGTGGATTCTTCCGCTCATTCCTGGAGTTTCACAAGCTGCAGCCGCACCACCTCACCCCCAACGTGGTAGTGCTTCTTTCCGCCTTCGCCACTCTGTGCAAAGGCTACATCGGCGTTCTCCCCACCCTCGAACTGTGGGGGGAGTTCTTTTCTTCAAAACTGGGTACTCAGGCCGCCGGCACGCCGGCTTAGTGCGGCACCTACATCGCGGTGCGGCGCTCGACGGCCGACAATCCTTTTCCGCCCATCCCGTTGGTGAAGTCGGTGAAGATGTGGCAGAAGTCTTACTTCTACGTGAAGAACATCTCCACCGACGGCGACTGGGTCAACCTGCCGCCCTTCGACCCCGAGCCTCTGACTGGCCGGCTTGCCAGTTGGTCCCACCGGTCCAAATCACTTTCGCCTGCCGGAGCCGGCGCCATGGCGCGACTCCGAGTTCTGCTGCAGTCGGAGGGGCTCGTCGCCTCCAATCTTCTAGCCGCCTTCGTGGCGCGCCGAGTCCTTCCGCTCCAGGGCCGGCCTCATCTCATCTGTCAGATGAGCGGCCGCCACGATCCGAGCCGGCTGTGCACCAAGGACATGCCGTGCGGGGAGGTGGCGAATTTGGTGAACCACATCGCCCACTGCGAGTTCACGGAGGACTGGCAGTTTGGCAAGGAGCCGTACTCGCGCGACAACCCCCCTCCAATGGTAAGTCGCATCCGTCTGTAGTTCGATCTTCTTTGCGTCGACTCGAACTCTAATCATCGCTGGCTTTTTCCGAGCAGAATCCCTCACGGCGCCGCAGCCGGCGCGCCATAAGAGAGCCTCGCGACACGCCCCAGATCGCGAGGCCAGCGACGCCGATGACCACGACTTGGGGCGGCGGCGCTGAGGCCGACGCCAAGGCGGCGGAGAGGGGCAGACGGCGGCCTCAGCCGTCGGCTACCTTCGCCGACCGCCCGAGGACGACGCTGACGCGGAAGTCGCCCCGCCGCCAACCGAGGGCGGCCCCTCCGCCAAGCCGGGCGCGAAGAGGCGCCACGCCGGGCTGGCGCGCCGGCGGCAAACAAAAGAAGTTCAAGGGGCCCGCCACTCAAGCGGGAGGAGGCGACCGCGAAGGCCAACCGCTTCCGAAAGGAAGTGAGAAGGCCGCCGCTAGTTTCTTCGTGAGTCTTCTTTAATCCTTCATTTCTTTGTTGGATCTTATTTGAGTCTTCTCTGATTTTCCCTCTGATCTTCTCCAGAGCTCCCCTCTCCCTTGAGAGAGCCGCCGTCCCCTCCGTCATGGGGTCGGTGGAGACATCTGCCAACACTCGGCGGATTGATCCCGCCGCCGACCTTCGGGAGGCGACGGAACGGAACACGCGGGAGAAGCGCGAGGAGGAGGAGGCCGACCGCCTGGAGAGCCGCCAACGCCCAGCGACGCCTGGAGGAGGCCGAGACTGCGTCCACTGCGAAGCGGCATGCTGAGGAGGTCGCGCGTCGCTGATCGGCGATGCTTGTCCCCTCGCTGTCGTCGGCGCCGCCGGCTCCTGAGTTCACGGGGCAGACCGGGGAGGTCGGCACCGCGAACCCTCTCGCGGAGGAGGGCGGCGACGTCTCAGGCTCGGATACTCACGCGCCGCCTCCGCTGCCTCCGCCGCCTCCGTCTAGGAGGCCGCATGGCAAGCAGCCGGTGGACCCGCAAGATCCTCCGACCGCGGACGATTCCGAGGCGCGACTGCTACTTGAGGTCGCCATGCCAAGCCACGCCGCTTGAGAGGACGAGCTCAGCGCGCGAGCTCGAGAGACTAGGCGCCGCAAGTTCGGCGACCGACATCGAGGCCTCGATGCGCGCCCACCGCTTGCTGCGGGGAGGCGGCACCGCCCACTAAACCAGGCCCTCTCGACGTCTAGTCGGCTGCGCGAGGAAGGCGACGCTTCCAACTCGCACCAGAAGATTCGCCTCGCGGACCTCCGTCCGTATGTTTCGCTTCCTTTTTAATTTCGCTTTTTCCGTGGGGCGCGCCAGCACCCACGGGTGTAGTCCCCGAGTTCGGGCCGGCTGCTGAAGCAAAGCGGTTCGAACTCCTCCGTGAGCTCCGAGGACTAACTTTGCTTTTGCTGGCTTTGCAGGAATACCACAATCTCCGCGCCACTGCCTTCAACCGCAACGTTGAGGAGCTGAAGAAGCGGACCGCCGATCTGACGGAAAGCCGAGGTGAGTTATTTCTTCCTTCTTCGCGGGGGCGCGCTGGCGCACCCGCGGGCTGTAGTCCCCGAGATTCGGGCCGACTGCTGAGCAGTCGGGCCGGATCTCCCCGGTGACCTATCCTCCTCCTTCTCCGCAGGGGCGCGCTGGCGCGCCCGCGGGCTGTAGTCCCCGAGATTCGGGCCGACTGCTGAGCAGTCGGGCCGGATCTCCCCGGCGACCTTCCTTACTGATGACTTTCTTGTCTTCTTCTTCGATCTTCAGGCGCCAATGCCGCCCTCCAGGAGCAGCTGGGCGAGGCCAACACCGCTCGCCGCGCCAAGGAGGAGGAGTGCGACAAGCTCGTCCAAGAGCGCGACCTGCTGGCGACGCAGCTGGCCGAAAGCGAAAGAGTTGTCTCGAAGGCGCAGGACGACGCTAAGTCGCGGAAGATGCCCTCATGGCCGAGTTCGAGGTCGAGTGCTCCGCCTGGACCGACCGGGAGGCGATGCTGACCTCCGGTTACCACGAGCTCGAGGACATTGTCGATGGTAAGTCTTTTTCTCTTCTTTGGTCTTCCGACCCTGTGTTCGGGCTGATTTCTGATTTTTTGATCGTCTTTCTTCCGCTTTGGCGATTTCTTCCCGCCATTCGCAGGCCGCCCCTCCGCCATCGAGGCGGCTCGGGAGGAGCGGCGAAGCGAAGGCGATTGCTGCTAACGCCCCAACCATCGATTTAACAGCTTCTAAGCATTGGGGCTCGCTTCGCCCCGCCATCGCTCACGCGCCGTTTTCAAAGATGCCGGTGCCCAAGTGGTTGCTGCCTGTGGCGGAAGTGCCGCTCTTCGCACCGCCACCGGACCGCGACCGGCCGAGGTCGCCACCGGTTGCTTTGAGGCTTGAAGGGCTCGCGGCTCGGGCCGAGCACGCCGAGCCTTGAGTTCGCCAAAGCGTGGTATCCGGCTGGACTGGACCGCTCGCCGCATTCCGGCCGAGGCCCAGCCGAGATGGAGGCCGAGAAGGCGCCTTTGTCGAGCGACGGGCGGCTATCGCCGAGTACACGGACACCGTTGTGTCTTTGTGCCCGAGCGGACCGGCGGCGGCGAGGAGGCACCACCGACTGGTTCGATGCACCCGAGTATGAGGAGGACTCGGCGGAGGTGATCGGCTCCAGCGTCCGAGGAGGAGGACGAGTCGGAGGACGGAAGCAAGGAGGAGGCGCCAGAAGATTTGCGGGCGGCCAGCCCCACTCGATCAAGGCCCAAAGAACGAAGCCGCACAAGGACAAAGCGACTGTCGGAGGCGACCAAGCTGAGACCGCCTAACCGACGCCCCAAGATCTCGACACCGCTGCCACCTCCGATCCTCCGGCTCCGAGGCCGCCTCCTAGAGTGCTTCGCTTATCTCGTTTTTATTATCTTTTTTGCAAGACTTGTTAGATTCGAACAATTCCACCCACGGGGTGTATCCTGAATACTTATTCAGAGTTTCGGCCGATGGCCTTATGTAAATATTTATCTAATTTCCACCTTTACTTTCTTATTACTCCTCAGACTTTTTTCCTTTGCCGCCTTCCCTTAGTTGCCGCCTTGCCGGCCGAGTAGCCGCTCTGCGGACTGTCGCCGGGTCAAGTGCTTGGCTACTTTAGGAAGGCAAGTACTTAGTCGTTTTAGAGTTTTCCAGCAAAATCGGCTGGTAGGCGACAGGTCGACTATTTAAGAGTCGGCTATCCTTGATAAAACTTGAGACGGCGAGCCGACTGCTCATGAGTCAGCTCGGTGGGGTGAGACTGGTAGCCGGCTTGGGCTATGCGTAGCTTTTAGGTCCTTAGCCATTTTTCATATGCGACGCTGCTCGCTTGTCCCCGCCTACCGTCAACACTCATGAGCTGCGCTTTCGACAGGAGACGGCTTTGAACGCGACACATTACTTGTCTGACCACAGGAAGCATTTCATAGCGCAAGACGGCGAGTCCCCGGGCCGACTAGTCGGACCCGGTGCCAGATGGTGTAATAAAAAGGAAACAACATATTTCGGAAGCGTGATTCTTATCATACAGATAATCAAAAAGGCAGTCCCCGAGCTCGTCCCGGGGGGCCTAAGGTCTTAGTACTTTAATACAAAGAGGGTAGTGCGATACATACCGCATCAATCGTAAAATCTTCAAGAAGATTCGCGTCCACGGGCGATCTGCTTTTGCCGGAGTCGCCCTCTTCTGCGCCGAGGCTTCGAGCATCGATCGATAGTAGGCGCCATTCCCTAGCACCTTGTCGATGATGAAGGACCTTCCCAAAGGCGCCGACAACTTGTGCCGGCCGGCTGTTCTCTCGAATCAGCCGGAGCACAAGGTCTCCTCTTGAATGATCTTGGCTTGACCTTGCGGTTGTAGTATCGGCGCAGACTCACTTGGGTAGATGCCGATCGACCGAGTGCCAACAATGGCCCTCTTCCAGCAGACGACGCTGTCTTGGCGTGCTTCTTGGCTTCCTCCTCGGTCTACATGGAGACTCGCGAGAGTCGAACTCTATATCCGCCGGGATGACGGCTTCAGCACCGTGAGACGAGGAAGAAAGGCGTGAAGCCGGTTGATTTGTTTGGGGTTGTACGCAGACTCCAAAGGACGGCAGTAGCTCGACCCAACAGCCGCCGAAGCGCCGAGTGGTTCGACCAATCGAGGCTTGATGCCGACAGATGAGGCCGTTGGTTCGCTCCACCCGCCGCTTGATCATGGATGGGCAACGGACGCTAAGTCCAATCGGATGCCTCGCGTCGCAGAAAACGAGCCAAGGCGCCTTTGGCGAAGTTGGTGCCGTTGTCGGTGATGATGCTGTGTGGTATGCCGTACCGCACTGTGATGTCGGCAATGAAGGTTACTGCAGTAGGTCCGTTTAATTTCTTGATAGGTCTTGCTTCCACCCACTTGGTGAACTTGTCCACCGCGACAAGCAAATGGGTTAGGCCGCCTCGGGCCGTCTTGAATGGTCCCACCATGTCCAGGCCCCAAACTGCGAAGGGCCAGGCAATGGGGATTGTCTTCAGCGCAGAAGCCGGCTGAAGGGGCTTGGAGCGGAACATCTGGCACCCCTTGCATTTCTGAACTAGCTTTTAGCTTCTTCCGTAAGTCGGCCAAAAGAAACTGTGTCGAAAGGCTTTGGCCACGAAAGTGCCCTTGAAGCCGCATGGTGACCGTGACTCATACGATGGATGTCTCGAGGATCGCTTGGCCTTGTTTCGACTCTACGCATACTGGTAGACACCAAAGACACTGCTACCGACTAGCTCTCTCGTTGACTATGGTGTATCTGCTGCTCGGCGCTGCACTTGCCGAGCCAAGATCTCTTCTCGCTGGTAATTCTTTGTTCACTAGGAATTTCAGGATGGGCCGTGCCCATGAAGGTGTCGCTATCTCTTCAACTGCTACCACAAATGACTTGGACAAGGGTGGTTGGGCTGGGAGGCGGCGGGTTGGAGTCTGCCGCCGCTTGCTGGATTGAGGGAATCTGGGCCGATCAGCAGCTCCCGGCCGATCGGCGCAGTCCCCGGCCGGGTTCGAAGTCCCGGGCCGACCGGGCACGATCCCGGGTTGAGCTCAAGTCCCCGGCCGACCGGGCGCATCCCCGGCCTGTTTCAACTGTGGCTTTCTTGAGGTTGCTTGTCTGGGGCCTTGGAGTCGATCCGACTATGCCGGCGGAGCTGCACAAAGATGGAGTCCGACTCTGGTGAGGGCTTGATAGACGGCTTGAGGAGGCGCCAAGGGCGACGCCAAGGTATCGCTTAGCGGCGGAGCCGACTCGCGCAAGGCGCCTTCTTGATCGTTGTTGTTTCTGGCACGTGAAGGAATTCGCACCCTCAAAGTATCCGCTGAGTTGTCGCACCAGAAGCGGTAGCTTGCCATGTTTGCGCTTTGGCGCCCCGCGCGGATGATTGCTGGACCACCAAGTCGGAGTCGCCATAGCACGGATCCGCGAATGCCGAAGTTCTTTGGCAAGCCGAGCCCGTGGATGAGCGCTTCATATTCGGCGACGTTGTTGGAGGCGGCGGCGGATTTGCAAAGACGCACTTGAGCTTTTCGCCCTTGGGGAGGTGAGGGCGACGCCGCTCCAAGGCCGGTGCGCATCTTGGAGCCGTCGAAGCATCCGCCAATGAGTGGAGTCGCGCCAAGGCGGCGTATCGGGTCTCGCCCAATAACGAGGAAGTCGGCCAGCGCCTGCGACTTGATGGCGGTGCGAGGTTGATAGTAGATTGTATAAGGGGCTAGATCTATAGCCCATTTGGCCACTCGGCCGGAGGCGTCTCGGCTTCCAATGATCTCGGCGAGTGGGGCCGTGCAAACCACAGTGATCGGGTGCTCTTGAAAATAGGGCTTCAGCTTCTTGGCGGCGAAATGCACGCCGTAGCACATCTTCTGGTAGTGAGGGTAGTTCTGCTTGGAGGTCGACAAGATTGGCCAGTAATACACCGTCTTCGACCGAAACGCTTTGCCTTCCTCCTTGCGCCGACTACAATGATCGTGCTAACTACCCTACCGGTGGCGGCGATGTACAAGAGCATGGGCTCTTTGGGAGTCGGAGCCGCCAACACAGGGGAGTCGCCAACATCTTCTTCGCTTGGAGAAATGCCTCATCGCCTCGTGGTTCCACTCAAAAAGGTGGTCTTCTTCATCGCTTGATACAAAGGCAGTAGCTTTCCAACCGATCGATAAATCGGCCGATGGACGCCAGCAGCCGGTGAACTTCAGACATCCAACAATCGGCCGGGTACCTCCATTCTCTCAATGGCCTTGATCTTCACGGGTTGCACTCTATGCCGCGCTCGAGACCGTGAAGCCAAGGAGCTGGCGGGCTGGGACTCAACACACACTTCGGGTTGAGCTTGATCCGAATCGGCGCAAATTTTCAAGGTCTCTTTGAGGTCTTCCAAAGAGATCCCACACTTTTCCGCCTTCACCACCACATCATCCACATAGACGTGGGCGTCGCCGCCGAGTTGCTTGAGGAGGCACTTCGCATGCAACGCTGAAAGGTGGCGCCGCATTCCTGCCGAATGTCATTGTCGTAGCAAAGGCTCCAAATGGCGTGATGAATGCGGTCTTCATCTGTTCTGCTAGATTCAGCTTGATCCGTGATATCCCGAGTATGCGTCTAGGAAACTCAACAGCTCGCATCCGGCTGTGGAGTCTATCACCTGATCAATCCTTGGCAGAGCAAACGGGTCCTTCGGGCAGGCTTTATTGAGGCTTGTGTAGTCGATACACATCCGCCACTGCTTGTTCTTCTTTAGTACCAGCACTGGGTTTGCTAGCCACTCTGGAAAAAACACTTCCATAATGAATCCGCCGCCAGGAGCCGGGCCATCTCTTCTCCAACAACTCTTCTCTTCTCTTCCGACAAGCGGTGCAAGGGCTGCTCGACGGGCTTCACGTCTGGCCCGACGTAGCTTGTGCTCGGCGAATTCCGTCGGTACCCGGCATGTCCTTGGGGACCATGCGAAGATGTCCCGATTCTCACGGAGGAAATCGACGAGCTCGCTTTCCTATTTGCTGTCAAGGCTCGTGCCTCACGACAACGATCTCTCTGGGTGCTTTGGGTCCAAGGGTATCTTCTTGGTTTCTTTGGCCGGCTTGAATGATCCTTCTGCCTCCGACTCCTTGGGGTCGGGCGACATCTCTGGCTGCTTTCCGCCATCGCCACGACTCCGGTCAAGGAGCCGCTTCGCTGCGATCACCAAAGACTCGCCAGCCGATCGCTTTGGTCGCAAGCGACGACTTCTTGTAGTCGCCGCAATGGTCAATCCCTTGAACTCGCATCTTCATCTTGAGGTAGGCGAGTGGGGACGCCATGAACTTGGCCAAGGCAGGCCGCCAAGCAAATAGCGTGGTACGGCTCTCCAAGTCCACCACCTCGAACCAGACCGGCTCTCGGCGGAAGTGATCTTTGTCTTCAAGAGGACGCCTATCGATCTTGCCGATTGGTGAGCAGGAGAGGCCGGGTACAATTCCGTGGAACACTCAGGCGGTTGATCTGCAGCTGCCTTCGCCGATTCCGAGCTTCCCATGGTGTCTTTGTACATGATGTTTATGCTGCTGCCTCCGCCTATCAGACCCGCGAGAAACGGGCGGCCCGCTTATCGAGGCCAAGGTCGCGCTTAAGACCAGGGCGTAGGAGCTCGATTCGCATCACCTCCGGGTGATCCGCCCGACTCAACCGATAGGCTTCTCGACCAATGCATGAACTCTAGAGCATCCGCTGCTATTGCATTTACTTGTTGTTGTTGGCGCCGCTTGCCGATCATCTCGCCACACCGTGAACACTACGTAGGCTCGGTGCTCTTCCGGGAACTCGTCTTGGACTGCGCTGATCGGCCGAGCCGCGATTCTTGCCGAGGCGGCGGTGGAGGCGGCGCCCTGCAGCGGCGGAGGAGTAAGGCCGTCTCCTTGGCGATTTCGCAGCCAGCTGGCACTTTCTTGTGGTGTGGTTCAAGGCTTCGCCATTGTGGAACTTGCAAGGACCATCCAAAGTCTGCTCATAGGAGAAAGCTAGCAACCAATTGGACTTGCCGCCTTTCTACGCTTGGCCGGAGGCTGCCCTCCGCTTGCCGATCTTCATCGCCAGCGACCGCCGATTGTTGGAAGTCGGCTGTGGGCCTTGCGCTTGTTGTCGCTTTTGTTGCCGCCCGTGGCATCTCCACCAGGGTTCTGGGAGCCTGGGAGTCACTTTGCCACCGCGTTGACTTGAATCTCCGCCTTCATGGAAGAGTCGTCTGTGGCGTATTTATCCGCTATGACTAGCAGTTAATCAAGGGTTTCGTGCTCGTCGCAGAGGAGCTTGTGCTTGAGGAGGGTGCCCTCTCGGCACCCAGCGAAGAAGCACTCGATGGCCGCACCTCGCACGCCTCACAGAGTTTCGAGTTCGCCCAAGCGTGGAGGTAGTCGCTGATTCTTCAGGCCTTGCACGCACAAGGAGAGCTAGCGGCTTGGGAGGTCGCTTATGCGTCCGGGTGAAGTTGCGAATGAAGGCTTCGGTGAAGTCGACCCAGCTATTCATGTCAAGGGGCTTCAGTTGTTCAGCCATGTCCGGCCGTGCCACGAGCATGAGAGGAACATACTTCACGGCAACTTCGCTTGTTGCCGCTTGCTATGTTGACGGTACGGAGTAGTCTATCGGCCAGTCCTCCACTTCCGCGAGCGGTGTACTTGGGTGTGTCTCGGGGAGTGTGAACCCTTTGGGGAAGGGCTCGTCTCGGCGCGGGCCCGAAGCAAGGCGGACCTAACTCATCTTCTTCTTCAACGCCAGGATCGGTGAAGTCGGTCGATCCGATGGCGGCGCTATTCTTCTCGACTCCTCTCGGCGGCCAAGGCGACCTCCGAGAGTCGGATGCTCAACGGGCGGCGGGAAACTCGCCGCTCTCTTTGGGCGGGGAGGCGATAGTCGTCTCGCCGTTTCTATCGCTGTGGGCGGCCGCCTTGGTCGCGCCGATGGTGATGCGAGTCCGGCTGTGGCTGACAGCCGGCTCCTTCTCTTTCCTTCCTCGGACTCCGCCACTCGGCGTCCGGGAGGTCGCGCCTTGATTTCGGCGAGGGGGTAAGTCGTCGTTATTGCTGCAGCGCGTCCCACACGCCGCCGCCGTTTTTATGCAAAGAATCGCGTCGAGGAGCTGCTGGACTCGCTCTGTCATCACACGACGCCTTCGCCCTCAAAGTTCTTCAGCTCTTGATGCGCCGCTACGCGCGCGGATGTTCTCCGCAGGGTGGCGACACGGGCGTTCGCCGAGCAAGTCGGCGATAGCTGCGCCACATTGCCGGACAAGACCTGCACGGCTCGCCCGCTTGGGCCGGCGAGCGCGCACGGCGTGATCCATCTCGCTGGTATGCTTTTGATAAGCGCCTCATGCTTGCTAACTTCTTGGCGCCGATGATTTGAAGGCGGCGTTCTTCCAAGATGTCTCGGCGTCGCGTCCTCCGAATGGGCGCGTCAGTCTTGCGTGACCACCGCGCGGGTCTGGGGCGCTTCGCGGAGTGCTCACCGTGGCTGATGACGAGCACCTCCGTGACGGCGCTTCCGCCACTCTCCTCGTACGGAAGCGGCTCGTCGTAGACCACCACGTTGGTGGGGAAGATATCGAGCGATACGGCGTCGGAGTCGACCAGCATCGGGTCGGAGGAGCCTACGGACTCCAAATCTACGGCAGGCTCGCCGGCGACGTGGAGTTGGTCGAGGAGGCCCGCAAGAAGGTTCTCGGGGCCACCCGTGCCTGCACCTGGTGCAGGCTCATCGGAGAGGCGCACCTCGCCGATGAGTTCGGCGAGGCCGCTCGCAGCACAGGCGGCTTCGGCGCCGCGCAGCGTGTTGATGCAGACTCCATCTGGCGAGCCGGGCTGGCTGCGCTCGCCTGGGAGGAAAAGGGTTCCCGTCCAGAACAGATCTCCGGACGACGGTGCACCTCGCCCCATGGTGGGAGCCAAATGTCGGGGGTTGGGTGCGACATATGCCAACGGGTGGCTTATCAAGGTGGGGGCGAGTAGAACGTCGCCGGTGCCTGGAAACGGGATGAGGCACAGACATGCACGCCGGCGAATCTTACCCAGCTTCGGGGCTCTCCGGGGAGATAACACCCCTACTGCTGCTCTGCGGGGTCTCCGCATGATCACTATGGTGAGATGGTTACAATGGTGCTCCTAGAGCTGTACCGGGAGGCAGGAGGGAGCAAGGCTGGCTCTCTCCCCTGCTTGCTATGTGTCTAAATCTATCCAAGGCCCAACCCTTTGCATGGGTGCCCCGGGGGGTTTATATAGGCCTACCCTCCGGGGGTACAATAGTAATCTGACTGGGCGTGGCCCCCAGCCGTCTGTCTCTCACGCTGCCGTCCTTCCCGCCGGCTTCTGGGGCCCGCCGACTGGTGGGTCCCGTGGACTGGTCGTCACTGTGCGGCGCTCGTGGTGACGCAGGCTCGGTCATGGGGTCGTGGGAACAGTGCCGCCGTCTGTCGGGCGATCACTATTGCCACTCCCCATCCAATCTGGTTTATGGCTTGTGGGGCCCTGGCGGGGAGGCGGCCGACTCTGAGGAAGCCGACTCCCACAGGGCCGACTCCAGGCGCTCTGGCCGTCTTCAACTCTCCCTCTGACAGGGGCCCGGCGATCTTTGGGCGTCAGAGCCGCCGTCGTCAGGCACAAAGGCCTCGCCTGCTTGTGGCCGAGGTCGGGAGGCATGGCAACAGTGCCGCGCCTCACCGGAGATCTCCCGGCGATACGGCTCACTGTAGCCATGCCTACCCCTCGTGGGTCGGAGGGGACGGCCACGTCGGGGCCGTACCCTGCATCGGTCTTCGAGAAAAGGTCGCGGGCCGACTCCCATAGTCGCCCCCCCCCGAAGGTCGCAAGCCCAGAGTCGGCTTGCTTCAGAGTCGCCGTCTGGGACTCGGCTTCTCCGAAGGTCGCCAGCTGGGACTCAGCCTCCCCGAAGGTCGCCAGCTGGGATGCGGCCAGAGGGCCGCGGCTTGCCCCGATGTCTTGAAAGAACCTAGGTCCCGGGTCGGCCTACCCGTGGCCCATTACTCCGACAGAGGGAGTTGTAACAATTTAGCAAGCATTGACATGGTGGAGAAGCTCTCCCTACCTTCGCGACAACATCCACAACCGTACTACATTCAATGGTTTAATGATGGTGGAAAGGTAAAGGTAACACGCATGGTGAGAGTTCCTTTTTCTTTAGGTTCATACCATGACACTATTGATTGCGATATTGTGCCTATGCAAGCTTGTTCTATGTTACTAGGAAGGCCATGGCAATATGATAAACAATGTTTACATGATGGTAGAACTAATCAGTACACTCTCACACATAAAGGAAAGAAAATCATTCTACACCCTATGTCTCCTAAGCAAATTTTAAACGATGATCTTGCTAGGGCTAGTAGAAACACAAATATTGAGCGTACTCAATCTGAAAATCAGAAAGTTGTTGATGAGTTAGAACAATTTAATAAGCTGCACAAATCTGATCCTAGCACATCTAAAGAAATTAAGTTGAAAGGTGCTTCTTTCTTAGCTACACGTGCTGAAATTTTTGAGTTAGATGCTCATACTGATGAATGTTATGCTCTTATTTGCAAAGAAGTTTTGTTTTCATTTGATGATATGCCTTCTTCTTTGCCTCCTGTTGTCGCTAACCTTTTGCAGGTGTATCATGATGTTTTCCCAAAGGAAGTACCACCGGGGCTGCCACCTATGAGAGGAATTGAACATCAAATTGACTTGATACCTGGCGCCTCATTACCCAACCGTGCGCCGTACCGGACTAATCTAGAGGAGACTAAGGAGATTCAGCGGCAAGTTCAAGAACTACTTGAAAAAGGTTACATTCGTGAATCCCTTAGTCCATGTGTTGTACCAATTTTACTTGTTCCTAAAAAGACGGTACTTCGCGTATGTGTGTTGATTGTAGATCCATCAATAATATTAAAATTCGATATTGTCATCCTATTCCTAGATTAGATGACATGCTTGATGAACTCAGTGGCTCAGTTGTGTTTTCTAAAGTGGACTTGCGTAGTGGCTACCATCAAATTCGTATGAAACTAGGTGATGAATGGAAAACTGCTTTCAAAACTAAATTTGGTTTATATGAGTGGTTAGTTATGCCTTTTGGATTGACTAATGCACCTAGTACTTTCATGAGACTAATGAATGAAGTTTTGCGAGCTTTTATTGGACAATTTGTGGTAGTATATTTCGATGATATTTTGATTTATAGCAAGTCACTAGAGGAACACTTAGACCATTTGCGTGCTGTTTTTTCTGCTTTGCGTGATGCACGTTTATTTGGTAATATCGAGAAGTGCACTTTTTGCACGGATCGAGTCGCTTTTGTTGGCTATGTTGTGACAGTGCAGGGAATTGAAGTTGATAAAGCCAAGGTTGAAGTGATCCAGAGTTGGCCGACCCCTAACTCGGTCACACAGGTACGAAGTTTTGTCGGACTTGCTAGGTTCTACCGGTGGTTCGTGAAAGATTTTAGTACCATCGCAGCGCCGCTCTACGAGCTCACAAAGAAAAATGTGCCATTTTTTTGGAGCGACGCACAAGAGGAAGCCTCCACTATTCTTAAAGATAAGCTTACACACGCCCCTTTGCTGCAATTACCTGATTTTAATAAGATGTTTGAATTAGAATGTGATGCTAGCGGCATTGGTTTAGGTGGTGTTTTATTACAAGAAGGAAAACCAGTAGCATACTTTAGTGAAAAGCTCAGTGGGCCTAGTCTTAATTATTCAACATATGATAAAGAACTTTATGCACTAGTTCGGACTTTGGAGACATGGCAACATTATTTTTGGCCTAAGGAGTTTGTCATACATTCTGATCATGAATCACTCAAGCATATTACAAGTCAAAGCAAACTGAATCGTAGACATGCAAAATGGGTTGAATTTATTGAATCCTTTCCTTATGTTATTAAACACAAGAAAGGGAAGGAGAATGTTATTGCCGATGCCTTGTCTAGACGCTATACTATGTTATCACAACTTGACTTCAAAATTTTTTGACTTGAAACTATAAAAGAGCAATACACTAATGATGTTGACTTTAAAGATATATTGCTCAATTGCAGAGAGGGTAGAACTTGCAACAAGTTCGTCATTAATGACAGATTTGTTTTTTGCGCTAACAAGCTATGCATCCCAGATAGCTCTATTCGTCTTTTGTTGTTACAGGAGGCGCATGGAGGAGGACTTATGGGACATTTTGGCATCAAGAAGACGGAAGACATCCTTGCTAGTCATTTCTTCTGGCCAAAAATGAGAAGGGATGTGGAGAGATATGTTGCACGCTGCACGACATGCCAAAAGGCTAAGTCACGCTTGAACCCACATGGTTTATATATGCCTCTTCCTGTTCCTAGCACTCCTTGGGAAGATATATCTATGGAATTTATATTAGGACTGCCTAGAACACGACGGGGGAGGGATAGTATATTTGTTGTTGTCTATAGATTCTCTAAGATGGCACATTTTATACCTTGTCATAAAAGTGACGATGCTACTCACATTGCTGATTTGTTCTTTAGAGAAGTAGTTCGTTTACATGGTGTGCCAAATACAATTGTTTCTGATCGTGACACAAAATTTCTTAGCCACTTTTGGAGGGTGTAGTGGACAAAATTGGGGACTAAGCTTTTATTTAGCACTACATGTCATCCTCAAACTGATGGTCAAACTGAAGTGGTTAATCGAACATTGTCTACTATGCTTAGGGTTGTTTTGAAAAAGAATTTAAAAATGTGGGAAGAATGTTAACCTCATGTAGAGTTTGCTTATAATCGTTCAGTTCATTCTACCACAAAGTTATGCCCTTTTGAGATTGTTTATGGATTTATACCTCGTGCGCCTATTGATTTATTACCCATTCCATCTTCAGAGAAGGTAAACCTTGATGCTAAGGAACGTGCTGAGCTAAAAATGAAAATGCATGACATGACGAAAAATATTGAACACATGAATGCCAAGTATAAACTTGCTGGTAGTCAGGGTAGGAAAAGTTTTGTTTTTGAACCGGGTGATTTAGTATGGTTACATTTGCGAAAACACCGTTTCCCTAACTTACGAAAGTCAAAATTAATGCCTTGTGCAGATGGACCTTTTAAGGTGATAGAAAAAATTAATGAGAATGCGTATAAGCTTGATCTGCCTGCAGAATTTCGAGTTAGTCCTACATTTAATGTTGCAGACTTAAAACCTTATTTGGGAGGGCATGAAGAGGTACCGTCGAGGGCAACTTCGATTCAAGAAGGGGGGATGATGAGGACATCTCTGCCACAGTTGCACCCACCACGACATCAGTTATTCCATCTGGACCTATGACTAGAGCACGAGCGAGACAGATAAATGACTAGGTACTGTCGCTCGTTTGTACATATGATTTAACTAATGAGAATATTATATTACACTCATGTTTGGATTTACTTGTACTCAGGAACGAAGGTGTTGGAGAGATAAGGAGGAAAAGTCGCATGAAGATGGAAGATGAAAAATGTTGCACGTTGATTCCACAAGCAGCAACACTATTGACATGAAAGAAGGTACCTAGCCACGTACGTGCTGAAGTGCAAAAGGAGGAGAAGGAGTATTATGCTTCCTGGATCGGAGAAGGCCACGTCCGCGTGCAGCCCACACCATCAACAGCTAAACAAGGAAATAAGCTACATGTGGGCCGGCTCATGATTATGATTTCTTTCAAGTCGTAGTCGACCAAGATTCGTCTACGCGCAGGCGGCCGTACTCTAATAAATAGTTAGCTACTGTTAGGTTTAGACTTCGGGTTTTATTGTATTGTCTAGCCATCGCTACGATTCGCATCTACGAGACGTGTAGGACTACCGCCTTGTCAGATCCACAGTGGAACCCCAACTTTTCATCTAGTTCGTGTCTTAGTTTATTATCTGCAATTTCAGTTGCAATTCACCTTTGTTCTTGCCAGTTCTTCGGTTGCTTGCAGGAACTCGAACCTCGTTGTTCAGGTTGATCGTGCCTACGGCAAGGTCAATAACCATCGGAGATTGGTTTAGCGATTGTCGAGGCGTATCGTCGGGTACGGTATAGCCGGATCGTCAAGGTCAAAATCCATCAAATCAATAATTATCCCCATGCTCATCGAAATATCGGGCCGCCGTCACATCAGGAGGTCCAGCCCGTATTACTGTTTTTTGTCTATTTCAATGTTTCAAAGAAAAGGAATACCAAACGGAGTCCAAACGGAATGAAACCTTTGGGAGCGTGATTTTTGGAACAAACGTGATCGAGAGGACTTGGAGTACAAGTCAAGAAGCAATCCAGGAAGCCACGACGGTGGAGGGCGCCCCTCCTACTGGGCGCTCCCACCTATCTCGTGGGCTCCTCGGGTGTCCACCGACCTACTTCTTCCTCCTATATATACCCACGTACCCCGAGAGCATCAAAAGTGACCACAAAAAACTTTTTCCACCATCATAACCTTTTGTATCCACGACATCCCATCTTGGAGCCTTCGCCGGCGCTCTGCCGGAGGGGGAATCGACCATGGAGGGCTTCTACATCAACACTATAGCCTCTCCGATGAGTTGTGAGTAGTTTACCACATACTTCGTTCCATAGTTATTATCTAGATGGCTTCTTCTCTCTCTTTGAATCTCCGTACCATGTTCTCCTTGATCTTCTTGGAGATCTATTCGATGTAACTCTTTTTGCGGTGTGTTTGTCGAGATCTGATGAATTGTGGGTTTATGATCAAGTTTATCTATGAGAAATATTTGAATCTCCTCTGAATTCTTTTATGTGTGATTAAGTTATCTTTGCAAGTCTCTTCGAATTATCAGTTTAGTTTGGCCTACTAGATTGATCTTTCTTGCAATGGGAGAAGTGCTTAGCTTTGGGTTCAATCTTGCGGTGTTCTTTCCCAAAGGATGTTAGGGCAGAAGGCATGTATTGTATTGTTGCCATCGAGGATAAAAGATGGGGTTTATATCATATTGCATGAGTTTATCCCTCTACATCATGTCATCTTTCTTAATGCGTTACTCTGTTCTTTATGAACTTAATACTCTAGATGCATGCTGGATAGCGGTCGATGCTTGGAGTAATAGTAGTAGATGCAGGCAGGAGTCGGTCTACTTGTCACAGATGTGATGCCTATATACATGATCATGGCTAGATAATCTCACAATTATTCGCTTTTCTATCAATTGCTCGACAGTAATTTGTTCACCCACCGTAATACTTATGCTATCTTGAGAGAAGCCACTAGTGAAACCTATGGCCCCCGGGTCTATCTTTTATCATATAAGCTTTCAATCTACTTTTATTTGCATCTTTACTTTTCCAATCTATATCATAAAATACTAAAAATATATTTATCTTATCATATTATCTCTATCAGATCTCACTTTTGCAAGTGGCCGTGAAGGGATTCACAACCCCTTTATTGCGTTGGTTGCGAGTTCTTGTTTGTTTGTGTAGGTGCGTGGGACTTTTGAGGAGCCTCTGATAACCCACAAGTGTAGGGGATCACAACAACTTTCAAGGGTAAAGTATTCAACCCAAATTTATTGATTCGACACAAGGAGAGCCAAAGACTATTCTTGAGTATTAGCAGTTGAGTTGTCAATTCAACCACACCTGGATAGCTTAGTATCAGCAGCAAAGTATTTAGTAGCAAAAGTGGTATGATAATAAAGGTAACGGTAGCAAAAGTAAAGATAAATGTTTTTGGGTTTTTGTAGTTGTTGTAACAGTAGCAACGGAAAAGTAAATAAGCAAAGAACAATATATGAAAAGCTCGTAGGCAATGAATCAGTAATGGATAATTATGCCGGATGCGATTCCTCATGTAATAGCTATAACATAGGGTGACATAGAACTAGCTCCAGTTCATCAATGTAATGTAGGCATGTATTCCGCAAATTGTCATACGTGCTTATGGAAAAGAACTTGCATGACATCTTTTGTCCTACCCTCTCGTGGAAGCGGGGTCCTAGCGGAAAGTAAGGGATATTAAGGCCTCCTTTTAATAGAGAACCAGAACAAAGCATTAGCACATAGTGAATACATGAACTCCTCAAACTACGGTCATCACCGAGAAGTATCCCGATTATTGTCACTTCGGGGTTGTCGAATCATAACACACAATAGGGGACTATAGACTTGCAAGATAGGATCAAGAACACACATATATTCATGAAAACATAATAGGTTCAGATCTAAAATCATGGCACTCGGGCCCTAGTGACAAGCATTATGCATAGCAAAGTCATAGCAACATCAATCTCAGAACATAGTGGATACTAGGGATCAAACCCTAACAAAACTAACTTGATTACATGGTAAATCTCATCCAACCCATCACTATCCAGCAAGCCTACGATGGAATTACTCACGCACGGTGGTGAGCATCATGAAATTGGTGATGGAGGATGGTTGATGATGACGACGGCGATGAATCCCCCTCTCCGAAGCCCCGAACGGACTCCAGATTAGCCCTCCCGAGAGAGATTAGGGCTTGGCGGCGGCTCCGTGTCGTAAAACGCGATGAAACTTTCTCTTTGATTTTTTTCTCCCCGAACATGAAAATATGGAGTTGGAGTTGAGGTCGGTGGAGGTCCAGGGGGCCCACGAGATAGGAGGGCGTGCCCTAGGGGGGCGCCCCCATTCTCATGGACAGCCTGTGGGCCTCCTGGTGTTGATTCTTTCGCCAAAAATTCTTATTAATTCCAAAAAGTGCCTCCGTGGATTTCCAGGACATTCCGAGAACTTTTATTTTCTACAAAACAACATCATGGCAGTTCTGCTGAAAACAACATCAGTCCGGGTTAGTTTCATTCAAATCATGCAAGTTAGAGTCCAAAACAAGGGCAAAAGTGTTTGGAAAAGTAGATACGTTGGAGACGTATCAGCCTCCTACTGGATTGATACCTTGGTTCTCAAAAATTGAGGGAAATACTTACGCTACTATTGCTGCATCACCCTTTCCTCTTCAAGGAAAACCAACGCAAGCTCAATACGTAGCAAGAAGGATTTCTGGTGCCGTTGCCGGGGAGGTCTTCGCTCAAGTCAAGACATACCAAGTACCCATCACACACTCATCTCCCTCGCATTTACGTTATTTGCCATTTGCCTCTCGTTTTCCTCTCCCCCACTTCACCCTTGCCGTTTTATTCGCCCTCTCTTTCCCAATCTCCTCTCTCTTTCACTTGTCTTTTTGTGTGGCTGTTTGCCCTTATGGCTTTGCCTAAGAACACCGACCTTCATCTTAGAAGGCTGGAAGAGATTGAATCAAACGTTAGAAGTTTTATGACTTTACAATTTGAGCATAATAGTTTCTTCGGAAAAGAGCTTAAAGAACAAAAAAGTTTTATGGGGTTTATGAACAAAGAGCTTGATGATATGTCTAAAGAATTTTATGGTTTGAACTCTCAAATTACTCGGCTTGAAAATTCTATAGCCCAAATTTCTGATAAGCAAGCTACCTTAGTCAATAAGATGGCTACCAAACCAGAAAAGTTAGATGAAAATAATGATAAAGATCTAAAAGTTATTGATGTATCCCCTATTAGATCTTTGTTTTGCAATATGAATCTTAATAATGATGGGACTGGAGATGAGTCAACTTTAGTTAAAAGGCGTCCCAATGATTCGGAGTTTTTAGATCTTGATGCTAAATTTGGTAAAAGTGGGATTGGAGAGGTAAAGACTTTAAATAGCATTGAACCCACTACCTTGGATTTCAAGGAGTTTAATTATGATAATTTTTCTTTAGAAGATTGTATTTCCTTGTTGCAATCCGTTGTGAATTATCCTCATGCTTAAAGTCAAAATAAAGCTTTTACCAAACATATTGTTGATGCCTTGATGCAATCTTTTGATGAAAAACATAATTTGAAGTTTCTATACCTAGAAAACTTTATGATGAGTGGGAACCTACTATAAATATTAAAATTAAAGATCATGAGTGTTATGCTTTATGTGAGTTGGGTGCTAGTGTTTCCACGATTTCGAAAACTTTATGTGATATTCTAGGTTTCCATGATCTTGATGATTGCTCTTTAAATTTGCACCTTGCGGATTCCACCATTAAAAAGCCAATGGGAAGGATCAATGATGTTCTCATTATTGCAAATAGAAATTTGGTGCCCGTAGATTTTATCGTTCTTGATATAGATTGCAATCTTTCTTGCCCTATTATTCTTGGTAGACCTTTCCTTAGAACGATTGGTGCAATTATTGATATGAAGGTAGGGAATATTAGATTACAATTTCCATTAAGGAAAGGCATGGAGCACTTTCCAAGAAAGAAAGTTAAATTACCTTATGAATCTATCATGCGAGCTACTTATGAATTGAGTGCCAAAGATGGCACTACTTAGATCTATCCTCGCTTTTATGCCTAGCTAGGGGCGTTAAACGATGCGCTAGTTGGGAGGCAACCCAATTTTATTTGTATTTTTTGTTTTTGTTTATGTTTAGTATTAAATTTTGCATCTACCTTCTGTTTAGATGTGTTTTTATGTTTTAATTAGTGTTTGTGCCAAGTAGAACCTATAGGATAACCTATGGTGATAGTTAATTTGATTCTGCTGAAAAACAGAAACTTTGCACGCACGAAAACAATTTTAGTAATTCACAGAAACGTGCTTTTGCGTTGATTCTTTTTTCTGTAGATCAATAGACAATTTTCCCAGGACTTCCTATTTTGGTAGGATGTTTAGAGTTCCAGAAGTATTCGAGAGTTACAGATTGCTACAGACTGTTCTGTTTTTGACAGATTCTGTTTTTCGTGTGTTGTTTGCTTATTTTGATGCATCTATGGCTAGTATTAAGTGGTATGAACCATAGAGAACTTGGAATACAGTAGGTTTAAAACCAATATAAATAAAGAATGAGTTCATTATAGTATCTTATGTGGTGGGTTTTCTTTCTTTCACTAACGGAGCTTATGAGATTTCCTGTTGAGTTTTGTGTTGTGAAGTTTTCAAGTTTTGGGTAAAGATTTGATGGACTATGGAATAAGGAGTGGCAAGAGCCTAAGCATGGGGATGCCCATGGAACACAAATATATTCAAAAATAGCCAAAATCCTAAGCTTGGGGATGCCCCCGGAAGGCATCTCCTCTTTCGTCTTCGTTTATCGGTAACTTTACTTGGAGCTATATTTTTATTCGCCACATGATATGTGTTTTGCTTGGAGCGTCTTGTATGATATTAGTATTTGCTTTTTAGTTTTCCACAATCATCCTTGCTGTACACACCTTTTGGGAGGAACCCACTTGATTAGAATTTATTAGAATACTCTATGTGCTTCACTTATATCTTTTGAGCTAGATAGTTTTGCTCTAGTGCTTCACTTATATCTTTTAGAGCACAGCGATGGCTTAATTTTGTAGGAATTTTTAGTCTCTCATGCTTCAATTATATTATTTTGAGAGTCTCTTAGAACAGCATGGTATTTGCTATGGTTATAAAAGTGGTCCTAGAATGGTGGGCATCCAAGTTGGGTATAATAAAAACTATCATAGGAAGTGAATTGGATGTTATGATCAATTTGATACTTGATAATTGTTTTGAGATATGGAGGTAGTGATATTAGAGTCATGCCAGTTGGGTGATTATGAATTTAAAGAATGCTTGTGTTGAAGTTAGAAAGTCCCATAACATGCACGTATGGTTAAAGTTGTGTAACAAATTTGAAATATGAGGTGTTCTTAGATTGTGCATCCTTATGAGTGGCGGTCGGGGACGAGCGATGGTCTTTTCCTACCAATCTATCCCCCTAGGAGCATGTGCGTAGTGCTTGGTTTTTGATGACTTGTAGATTTTTGCAATAAGTATATGAGTTCTTTTGACTAATGTTGAGTCCATGGATTATACGCACTCTCACCCTTCCATCATTGCTAGCCTCTTCGGTACCGTGCATTGCCCTTTCTCACCTTGAGAGTTGGTGCAAACTTTGCAGGTGCATCCAAACCCCATGATACGATACGCTCTATCAAACATAAACCTCCTTATATCTTCCTCAAAACAGCCACCATACCTACCTATTATGGCTTTTCCATAGCCATTCCGAGATATATTGCCATGCAACTTTCCACCGTTCCGTTTATTATCATGACACATATTACCATTGTCATATTGCCTTGCATGATCATGTAGTTGACATCGTATTTGTGGCAAAGCCACCATGCATAAATTTTCATACATGTCACTCTTGATTCATTGCCCATCCCGGTACACCACCGGAGGCATTCATACAGAGTCATATCTTGTTCTAGTTTTGAGTTGTAATTCATGAGTTGTAAATAAATAGAAGTGTGATGATCATCATTATTAAAACATTATCCCCAAATAAAAAAAGAAAGGCCAAATAAAAAAAGAGAAAGGCCAAATAAAAATAAAAAAAGAAAGGCCAAATAAAAAAAGGCCAAAAAAAGAAAGGCCAAATAAAAAAAGGCCCAAAAAAAAGAAGGGGGCAATGTTACTATCTTTTTTTCCACACTTGTGCTTCAATGTAGCACCATGTACTTCATATAGCGAGTCTCATATGTTGTCACGTTCATATACTAGTGGGAATTTTTCATTATAGAACTTGGCTTGTTTATTCCTACGACGGGCTTCCTCAAAATGCCCTAGGTCTTCGTGAGCAAGCAAGTTGGATGCACACCCACTAGTTTCTTTTGTTGAGCTTTCATACATTTATAGCTCTAGTGCATCCGTTGCATGCCAATCCCTACTCCTCATGTTGACATCAATTGATAGGCATCTCCATAGCCCGTTGATTATCCTCGTCAATGTGAGACTTTCTCTTTTTTGTCTTCTCCACACAACCTCCATCATCATATTCTATTCCACCCATAGTGCTATATCCATGGCTCACACTCATGTATTGCGTGAAAGTTGAAAAAGTTTGAGATTATTTAAGTACGAAACAATTGCTTGGCTTGTCATCGGGGGTGTATAAGATGGGAGCATTTTTGTGTGACGAAAATGAAGCATAGCCTAACTATATGATTTAGTAGGGATGAACTTTCTTTAGCCATGTTATTTTGAGAAGACATGATTGCTTTGATTAGTATGCTTGAAGTATTATTATTTCTTATGTCAATACGAACTTTTATTTTGAATCATTTGGATCTGAACATTCATGCCACAATAAAGAAAATTACATTCAGAATTATGCTAGGTAGCATTCCACATCAAAAATTCTGTTTTTATCATTTACCTACTCGAGGACGAGCAGGAATTAAGCTCGGGGATGCTTGATACGTCTCCAACGTATCTATAATTTTTTATTGTTCCATGCTATTATATTACCTGTTTTGGATGTTTATGGGCTTTACTTTACACTTTTATATCTTTTTTGGGACTAACCTACTAACCGGAGGCCCAGCCCGTATTGCTGTTTTTTTGCCTATTTTAGTGTTTCGAAGAAAAGGAATACCAAACGGAGTCCAAACGGAATGAAACCTTCGGGAGCATGATTTTTGGAACAAACATGATCCAGAGGACTTGGAGTGCAAGTCAAGAAGCAATCGAGGAGGCCACGAGGGTGGAGGGCGCACCCCCCCTACTAGGCATGCCCCTATCTCGGGGGCCCCTCGGGCGTCCACCGACCTAATTCTACCTCCTATACATACCCACGTACCCCGAGAACATCAAAAGCGACCACGAAAAACTATTTTCCACCACCGTAACCTTCTGTATCCGCGAGATCCCATCTTGGAGCCTTCGTCGGTGCTCCGCCGGTGGGGAATCGATCATGGAGGGTTTCTACATCAACACCATAGCCTCTCCGATGAGTTGTGAGTAGTTTACCACAGACCTTTAGGTCCATAGTTATTAGCTAGATGGCTTCTTCTCTCTCTTTGAATCTCAATACCAAGTTCTCCTTGATCTTCTTGGAGATCTATTCGACGTAACTCTTTTTGTAGTGTGTTTGTCGAGATCCGATGAATTGTGGGTTTATGATCAAGTTTATTTATGAGAAATATTTGAATCTCCTCTGAATTCTTTTATGTGTGATTAAGTTATCTTTGCAAGTCTCTTCGAATTATCAGTTTGGTTTGGCCTACTAGATTGATCTTTCTTGCAATGGGAGAAGTGCTTAGCTTTGGGTTCAATCTTGCGGTGTCCTTTCCCAAAGGATGTTAGGGCAGCAAGGCACGATTGTATTGTTGCCATCGAGGATAAAAAGATGGGGTTTATATCATATTGCATGAGTTTATCCCTCTACATCATGTCATCTTTCTTAATGCGTTACTCTGTTCTTTATGAACTTAATACTCTAGATGCATGCTGGATAGCGGTCGATGTGTGGAGTAATAGTAGTAGATGCAGGCAGGAGTCGGTCTACTTGTCACGGACGTGATGCCTATATACATGATCATGCCTAGATAATCTCATAATTACTTGCTTTTCTATCAACTGCTCGACAGTAATTTGTTCACCCACCGTAATACTTATGCTATCTTGAGAGAAGCCACTAGTGAAACCTATGGCCCCCGGGTCTATCTTTTATCATATAAGCTTTCAATTTTCTTTTATTTGCATCTTTACTTTTCCAATCTATATCATAAAATACCAAAAATATATTTATCTTATCATATTATCTCTATCAGATCTCACTTTCGAAAGTGGCTGTGAAGGGATTGACAACCCCTTTATTGCGTTGGTTGCGAGTTCTTGTTTGTTTGTGTAGGTGCGTGGGACTTTTGAGGAGCCTCCTACTGGATTGATACCTTGGTTCTCAAAAACTGAGGAAAATACTTACGCTACTATTGCTGCATCACCCTTTCCTCTTCAAGTAAAACCAACGCAAGCTCAAGACGTAGCAAGTGCCTTCTCACCCAGCCAACTGGTGAAGCGGCTGAGGGATGCCAGGCACCCGGTGAACTTTTGGACGTCACACAGCTGGCCGGCTGGTACACCTAAGACACACTTCTCCAGGTTGAGCTTGATTTGAAAACGGCGCAGGTTCTCAAAGGTCTCCTTGAGGTCTTCCATCAGGGTACCACGCTTCTCCGTCTTCACCACAATGTTGTCCACATAGACATGGGCATTGCATCCGAGTTCCTTCAACAAGCACTTCTGCATACAGCGTTGGAAGGTGGTGCTGGAATTTCTCAAGCCGAATGTCATGGCGATGTAACATAAAGCGCCGAATGGTGTGATGAAGGCGGTCTTCAGGCAATCAGCCGGATCCAGCTTGATCTGGTGGTAGCCGGAGTAGGCGTCAAGGAAAGACAGCAGCTCGCATCCGGTCGTGGAGTCTCCCACTTGATCTATCTGAGGCAGGGCAAACATATCTTCGGGGCAGGCTTTATTGAGGCTAGTGTAGTCGATGCACATATGCCAGTTGTTGTTCTTCTTCAAGACGAGGACTGGGTTGGCAAGCCAGTCCGGGTGGAACACTTCCATGATGAAGTCGGCTGCTAGAAGTCGGGCGATTTCTTCACCAACAATCCTTCTCTTCTCTTCTAATAGGCGGCGGAGGGGTTGCTTGACCGGCTTGCATCCAGCCTCACATGCAGTTTGTGCTCGGCGAAATCCGTCGGAACACTCGGCATGTCTTTGGGGGACCAAGCGAAGATGTCTCGATTCTCATGGAGGAAATAGACGAGCTCGCCTTCCTATTTGCTGTCGAGGCTTGTCCCTACGACAGCAAACCTCTCCGGGTGTGCTGGGTCCAGGGCCATCCGCTTGATCTCTTTGGCCGGCTGGAAGGAGGCCCCTGCTTCCGTCTCCTTGGGATCAGTCGGCATGGCCGGTTTCTCATTGGCCATGGCTACCATCCGGTCAAGGAGACGATTCTCTTGAGAGATTACGAGGGACTTGGCCAGCCGGCTGCTCGCGGCGGCGCAATCGAGCAACTTCTGGTAGTCGCCAGCAACAGTGATGATGCCCTTGGTGCCCGACATCTTGGCCTTCGGGTAGGCGTAGTGTGGGACCATCATGAACTTGGCCAGCGTAGGGCGGCCCAAGAGCGCGTGGTAGGGGCTGTCCAGGTCGACCACCTCGAACCAGAACGGCTCACGGCAAAAGTGGTCCCTGTCGCTGAACAGGACGTCAATCTTGATCTTGCCGATTGGAGAGCAGGAAAGGCCGGGAACTATGCCGTGAAATACAGTCCGGCTTGGCTGAAGCTACTTATCCTTGATGTCCAATCGCTCCATGGTCTCGCGGTACAGGATGTTGATGCTACTGCCGCCATCTATCAGAACTCGGCCAAAACGGCAAGTCCGCCTCTCTGTTGAGAAGGTTGATTCCAGCACCAAGGCGTATGCACCCGACAAAGGCATCACAGCCGGGTGGTC